>APFE031489004.1:368718-397144 GCA_000404065.3 Pinus taeda
GGTAGAGCGGGTTAGGGCATGTGAGGCCATCTGCTAAGTAGTATCACGCTGAGTGCACCCTGCTCTGGAAAATGGTGGTATGTGCCCGATCCCTCACCAACCTGGAAAACCTGTGGGTTCTCACGCTGACTAGCCTCCATCGCTGTGAATCTCTGCCCCATCACCTCGATCTGCCTCGACAGATCCTGCACTGGTTTGAAGAGCATGTCCGCAAATCTCTTCTCGTCCTCATCTACCATCGAACCCTCCTTCTCTGCGTCCACCACATGCTTCTCCTATTCTGCGTCCACCACAGGCTCCTCGTGTTCTGTGTCCACCACCCGAACACAGTCTCCCTCTCCGTATGTGTTCTCCAACCTATGCTCAATATCTCTGTATTTCCTATCTCTGTAACAGATGTAGGGCTTCTCCCTCGGTGTCATAAACTACTAGCTCCATAGGCTAAGCCAGATCTATCCTCTGATACCACTGTAATATCCTGTTTCAGGGATACTCTCCAAACCCCAGTAAACTCCAACCAAATAACACACAAGTGATCTAGTAGCCAGGAAGCTCAAAGTAATATAAATAACAATGATGCAACATACAATAATGTAAACACGGAATACAAGCAGATACTCAAGAAATGTAGAGAGAAATGCTAATCCATTTTATTAGACTGAGTAATGGGAAGAGTACAAGAGGTGATCAGGAAGATAGCATCTCGACTTGCTCAAGACAAGTGAAGAAATATGCTCAAAATAGCAAAGGAATGGCCTCTCTCTGAACTACGTCCAAGCTGCTGGAGAACTGTTGTGTTGCTACTATTGCTGGGACCAAATGAGGATTTGGGGTTGTTCCCCTCCTCAGAAAATGCTGAAACTCTGGAATCAACCTCTACTCAATAAACCCAGAAAAGCCTAGAAAGCTTTTCTAAAATAGCCGACCCTCGAAAATCAACCCCTTGGGGATCTACGCTATCCCTCAAAGCTCTACGCTACCACTGAATAGAACCCTCCAAAACTCTGCCCGAAACTCTTTCAAAATCCTTCGATATGCAAGGGCTAATCCCTTGCTCAATCTCCCAGCTCAAATCCTCCTCAAAACCTCAATCCAGAACTCCTACCCAAAGAAACTGCGTCCCTCTCTCAAGACTGCGCAGTCATCAAATATGCTCAGTTCCTCCTCAATTCCAAAGATCAATCCTCCTGCAAAAGACAGCTGAAAACTACCTTGCTCAAGCAGGCACTCGAAGTCCCCTGGGGCTAAGGGTGAGATCTCCGAACGGAGACACTCGATGCACTAAACAGTGCTGCAGACAGGCTAAACATCCAGCGTGCTCTAAGTCGAAGTGACTAGCTCAAATGCACATAATTGAATGCCAAAATGAGGAGGCTCCTCTCTCATTTATAGCGTTGGCCTCTCTCAAACCCTAAGGCCCACCTCCTCCAACGTAGCCTCTCTCTTGTCACGTGTTCCTCTCCATCTATGCAGTCCCTCCAAGTGTATACGTGGGCCCCCTTCTCTACGTGGTCCTTTGGCCCCCTTGGCTCCACTTTAAGTTACAACGTTGTGCTACTAGGGAGTGACTTTATTCTAAAAGTGAGTTATGTCCCCCTTTCCTCACCCTTTTTATTTATAAATAACTATAGAAGGCAAAATTGAGCAAAATCGAATATTCCAATTAGCCATGGCTAATTAGGAATATTACAACATCCGAGAAGGACAATCACCTGACAGAGGATTTGTGCATACCATTGAGATGGAGTCGGGGGTGTAGCCGGTCATTACCACCCCTTACAGACATCCCAAGTCTTACCGGGATGAGATTGAAAGTGCCATCGAGGAGTTGTTGGCATTGAGGCATATCAGGCCCAGTTCTAGTCCTTTCACTTCATCGATTTTCTTGGTGAAGATGAAAGATGGCATGCTAAGGATATGCACTGATTACCAGTCCCTCAATATGAAAACTCTGAAGAATTGGTACCCCATTCCTTGAATTGACGAGTTGATAGATGAGCTTAGAGAGCTAAGTACTTCTCTAAGATAAACCTGCATTCAAGGTACCACCAGATTAGGGTCCGTGAGCAGGACATCCCCAAGACAGATTTTTGTTGCCACTATGGGCATTTCAAGTTTTTTGTAATGTCCTTTGGGTTAACCAATGCACCGGCCACATTCCAGTCCTTCATGAACCACGTATTTCGTGAGAAGCTGAGGTGTTATGTCCTTTTTTTTCTTCGATGACATATTGATCTATAGTCGGATATGGGAGGAGCACTTGCAGCATCTTGAGGAGGTGCTCAAGATTTTCTAGGGACAACAGTTCTATGTGAAGCTGTCCAAATGTGAGTTTGGTCACACAGAGATGTTCTATCTAGGGCACATTATTGGAGAAGATGGGGTGAGGGTGCACCAAGAGAATATCATGGTCATTTTGGACTGGCCCACACCTAGGAGCGTGAGAAAACTATTGGGTTTTTTGGGAATTTTCACCTACTATAGGAAGTTCATGAAGGGGTTTTCACGAGTGGTAGCACCCCTCATGGATTTGACCAAGAAAGGTGCATTCAAGTGGATAGATGGGCGCGGGAGGCTTTTGAGCGCCTCAAACAAGTGATGAGCAGTTGTCCAGTGTTGGCACTTCTAGATTTCACACAACCCTTTGTGCTTGAGTGCAGTGCATCAGGGGAGGCTGTGGGAGCAGTCCTAATGCAAGGGGGACACCTGATAGCTTTTGAGAGCCGAAAGCTACCTCTGCATGAGCAGTTGTACTCCATTTATGACAAAGAGATGCTAGCCATCATGCATGTGTTGGCCAAGTTTAGACAATACCTAGTGGGCAACAGATTTCAGGTGAAGATAGATCACAATGACCTCATATTCTTTCTGGAGCAGAAACATTTGCAGGAAAGGCAAGAAAAGTGAGTGAGAAAAATCTAGGCATATGATTTTGATATTGAGTTTGTCAAGGGCCAACAAAACGTGGTAGATGATGCATTTTCTAGGAGACCGACTACTATTTCACTTATGAGCCTTGCACCAGATTGGAGAGCGTAGTTGCTAGTAGAGTATTCCAAGGACCAACATGCATGCAAGGTTCTCGATGTGACAACTATGAATGACTGGTACAGGGTGATGAACAAGGTGATCTACTATAAAGACAAGATTTATTTGGTTCCCAACTCCGAATTGAGGGAGAAGATTATTTAGGATTCCCATGATTCATCATTAGCAGGAAACTAGGGATCACCAAAACTTACAGGGCCATTAGGGAGTGTTTTTCATGGAAGGGCCTCAAGGGAGATGTTTTGAGGCACATTCGGGAGTGTGACACATGCTAGAGGAACAAGGATGAGCAGACACACCCCACTGGATTGTTGCAGCCTCTTCCTATCCCCGATGGGAAATGGGAGAGTATTTCAATGGACTTTATTTCAGGGTTGCCTGTGGTCCATGGAAAGGACTGTAGTTATGTGGTGGTCAATAGATTGACCAAGTTTTTCCACTTCTTTTTATTTCCACTTAGTCTTCAACTTCACAGGTGGTTGAAATTTTTTTAGGGAGGTGTTTTAACTTCATGGTCTCCCCAAGACCATCTTTAGTGACTAGGACAACAGATTCATGGGAGGATTTTGGCAGGAATTATTCCGGCTGGTGGGTACCTAGCTTACTCTGAGCACAAGCTATCACCCCCAGCTCGATGGGCAAACAGAGATTGTGAACAAGTGGTTTGAGGGATATTTACGCAACTACGTAACGGGCCGAAAACATGCATGGATACTGTGGGTGCAATTTTGTGAACACTGCTACAACACAATGTACCACATGTCCATAGGTATGTCCCAATTCTGGGCTTTGTATGGTTATGATGCATTGACTTTCACTTACATGATGTTTGGATACAGCAGGGCCCTAAAGGCCAAGGATTGGATAAGGGAGAGTCAGGATATCCTTCGATCTCTCAAGGATAACTTACAAACTACGCTAAACCAACAGAAATTGTACGTAGACAGGGGCAGAGTAGAGAGGCAGTTTGAGTTTGGGGAATTAGTTTTCCTGAGGCTTCAACCATACAAACAACCCACACTCAAGCAGAGGGGGATCAAAAATTTTAAGACCCCTCTTTATGGACCATACCGAGTCACCAGGCAGGTTGGAGAGGTGGCGTATGAGCTGGAGCTACCTCCAACAAGCAGAATCCATAATATATTCACTGTGTCTTTCTTGAACAAGGCACTGGGCCAGCAGGTGACAAAGCTGCAGAGTTACCGCCCTTGGATGATGAGGGGCTTTTGGTTTTGGATCTAGAGAGAATTTTGGACACCTGTGAGAGAAGATTATGGAACATGGTCATCAAATAATTCTTGGTCAGATGGAGAAACTTTCCTGACAAGGATGCCACTTGGGAGGGAAACTAGGTGCTCCAACATCCATCTTTGCAGTTGCTTGGGGGCAAGCAATATTTAGGCGGGGATGACTATGATATTCACACTTGGCAATTATTGCTAAGTGAGAATATAGTTTTTGTACAATTTTGGGTTCTAACTCTAGAGAAGTGGGTTGGAGGACCCTACTTCCAATTTTTAATTGATGGAGGCACTCACATTATGGAAAAAGGAAAAATCGAACTCTTAGTGGAATGTGGGGGCCACCAAGGAGGAAATACACTCCACTTGGGAAATTCAAGCTACTTGGGAAGGAAGGGAGTTCGATGATGGGACCCACATGAGGAGGAGGCAACCAAGGTTAAATAGAAGGGTCTCACTTCAGTTTGTGGTTTTTGACATTTTTGACAATTACTGCATCTAGCACGCTTGAGTTGTTTAGCCGAGTCTGCACCCGAGATTCTCAAGTGAGTTTCTCACCTCTTGCTTTGGTGGACTTCGAGTGCCAACCCAAGGAGGGAAGTCATCTCTATTGTGAGCCGGTTCAACATTGTCACAAGGATTTCGTGGGGCCTCATTGCTGCATTCTAGGCTTAGTAGGGAGTACGAATTGCACTTGGGGAGGTCAACAAGAGCAGCCAATTTGTGGAGGATTCCAGAAGAAGCATTTCATGATCGATTGCTAGAGGTTTTGGGGAAGGAGAACCACTATTTTGGGGGAGAGCCCTTGCTGCTACAACGTGCCATTTTGGTGATTGCGTGGGCTTGCAAAGTGAGAACTTCATGGGTACACGTTGGAGTTAGGGAGCTAGCTTGGGGAGCCGATTTGAGCTGGGGGATTTAGGGAGTCATCCAGAGGAGTGAAGCCCAACCTTTTGGCATCATATTGGAGGTTTGTAGCAGAGATTATCTAGGAGGGCAATAATTTCTAGTCAGTTTGAAGGTCGTGGTAATTGGGGGTCAATTTCAGCGGTCAGAACTAGACCAAACCCTTCTTGGATTTTGGTGCGTTATTTGAGAGGCACCCAGGGTTAATTTCCTGGAATTTTCTAAGCACCAGAAGGGGGCCAAACATCAAAACCTTTAAAGCAGACAATGCAGTTTTTCTAGGGTGACATAGGGCATAGCAAAGGATACACTTTCCCGCATATGGGCATTGCACTTTTCCACCTGGGGCTTATCTATCTTGCCTTTTTGGCAAGCCCAAGTGCACTCAAACCAAACCCTCATTGTATTACAATTTTATTTAATAAAATGGCTCAGCTGGGAGTTTATTTTAATGGAGTTCCAGATGTTTACTTATGTGCCTGAATTCTCTGTGTGCATGTTGTTATTTTCTTTGTTTATCACTATATTTCCTAAGTAGGAATATTATAGTGGTATCAGAACATGCGGGAGCAACTATCAGTCTATGACACCAGAGGATAAGAAAAATTCCACTTACAAAAGGCAAAGGTATAGAAGCAGAGAAAGGTAACTACAAATTATTCCCAATCTAGCAACAGTTGAACTGGAGGTTGAGAGGCCAAACATGGGGGATAATGAGGGAGATAAGATGAGTAAAGAAGAGGACTTCACTCAACATATTTTGAAGGCCATCAAGGATTTATCTGAGGGTATTGATGAACTGAGGTAGGAAAACTGCAATAACAACAAGGTCAAAGGAATTTAGGGAGAAACTTATATGGGTGAAGGCTCAGGTACTTCGCACCACCATGAAAAAAATCCACCCAACATACCCCTCGTTTCTAGCATACCACCCAGGTCAATCATCTCCACATTTCTAGCATCAGGTGCTGGAGGGTCACAAGGGAAGGAGGAGATGCCCATGGGGGACTATTTTGTGGAGTATCAATCCTACAGACCTAATTTCAGAGAGGCCATCACCTTCAAGGACCTATGTCAGCTTAAGGGACATAACATCTGATCCATTTTATTAAATCATCAATTCACATAAAATGGAAAGAAATAATGGAACATGGGCTTGTTAAGCAAGCTGAACAAAACCCAGGAATATGTTGTTGTCGCATGTGATGAAGATTTCAGAATGGTTGATGTAGATGACCTAGTAAATAAACTATTGTTGGTTGGCTACTGGAATGTTGATTTTTTATCCGAATACTGCTTAAATCACCTAGAAATTGTTTTCATGGACTCCTCTCTAAAAACCCACAAAAACCCAGAAAGGGTTTGGCCCAGAACAAAGTAGGGAAGAAGCCCTCCAATTGGTGTGAATGGTCCCAGTGACGAACTAGTGTGTACCACTAGCAAAATCTATTGCTGGAATTATCCCTCAACCCTAAAATTTAATAACACACAATTAATCTTAAATTTACCCATCCTAGAATGCTCCAATCCTTTGGCCCAAGAATCTCTCAATCTTCCCAGCACATATGTTTGCGCAGGCCTCCTCCAGTGAGGCCCATGCATTGCCAAAAAATGATGAATTTGGCCCTCGGAAATTGCCCCCTAACACCACTAGAAATTATCACCAAAATCCCCCTCCTCCAACAAGGGAATAACCCCTGCAAGTTTGCCTCCTAATCTTCTCTACACCCTACACATTGGCCAAGTCAACTTCCCTCCTGTGCCCAATAAATGCACACTACTCTAAAAAGGCTGAATGTCATTCTCAGGTGAAGTCATGTGATGGACCCCTTAGATTTTCCAGCTAGGGATTCACTCGAGGTTCTACGAAACTGGCTTGGATTTTTCCTGAAACCCTTGTGCTCAACAACATTCCAAACCTTGCGCTAAAAAAATCCAACAAATGTAAATTCTAAAGTGTAATAGATAAAAGATAATGTGGAGTGCCCCCTTATTCCCTCTATATACTCATGGGCCCATACGTCCCCCTTGGTGGCCCCCACTTTCCCTCCAAAAGGCGGTCTCCCTCTAGTGGTGCGAAATTCTCCCATGTGGCCAACAATTTGAGTGTGGGACCAATTTACCCCTCATCTTCTTCTCCAAAAATGCAAAAATTGATCCCCAATCCTTTGCCTCTTTTCCCAAGGGACAAAATGGGCTTAAGTCTATCCTTTTAGCAATCTCATGGGATAGCGAATATTATAGTCATCCTCACAAAATTTTATTGTCCTCAAGTAACTGCAATGGTAGGTGTTATAGTACATTCTCTCCTTCCCATGTAGCATCCTCCAAAGGCAAGTCCTTCTAGCTACAAAGGAACTACCTGATAACGTTGTTCCTGAGCTTCTACTCCCGCATCTCTAAGATGGATTTAAGAACCAACACCAAATGTTCCTCATCATCAAGTGGACGTAACTCCATGGTAGTTGTCACCTGCTACCCCAATGCCTTCTTTAGGTAGGACATGTGAAATACATTGTGCACTTTCTCGCCTAAGGAAGATCCAGCTGATATGCCACCTCCCCTACATGCAAGATCACCTTGTAAGGTCCATTTAAGCGGGGCTTGAGCTTCTTGGCCCCCTTTTGTTTGAGTTTCAGCTATTGTTATGGCTATAGGCATAAGTACACTAAGTCTCCCACCTCAAATTTCCTCTCTAACCAGTGGCAGTCTGCATACATCTTTTTCGGATTCTGAGCTATCTACAATGTGTCCTTGAGAGCCCTCAGGATCTCTTGGCTCTCTTGGATCCAATCCTTCGTCCTTGGGTGACCTGTTGTTGAATGTTAGTTTTGTTGTGCTAATTTCAACTTTAGAATTAAAAACAATTGCTCATCATTTGCTTTATGTGCATAGGTTTCCTTTATGGTGTTTGTGAATGTAACATGTAATTTTGTCAAGTTTTATGTCAAATTCATGAGAAAAATAGCATGTAAATAAAGTTTTGAACAACAACAAACCATCAAAATGAACACTTAACACAATGTTTTGATAAAGGATTTCACCCCTCTTGGGCTACATCTCCTTTGTCTAGCTTCCATGGCTTGGGCCTTTCTATTAGCTCAAAATGGAAAAAATTATTGTTTACAATGCTCTACTGCTCCTGAAACCCACTTCAATGTGCTCGAAACATCAAAATCATCTATGAATGACTTTTTCAGAGTCCAAATTGGTCGAAAATTGCCAAAGTTATCGCCTCTTTAGTTTCTCCTAGGAAATCTCCACTAAAACTGGAGAAACTCCAGTTAAGTCCGCCAAATTTGGAGTTAGCGCCTAATTTATTGGATCTGCCAAAATTTACCGCCAAGTTAATCCCGCTTTAATTAACAGATAATCATGTATTAATTAAGGTTAATCTGCAATTAGCGCTTTAATCATGCACGGTTATCGTTAGCGCTACCCTTCGATTTTTTGAAGTTGGTCACATGGGAGGGGGCTAGCTCTCTCCTCCCCCAACCGCCAATAGCTTAAACTTTACATAGAACTTGTGGCCATAGATTTTTAAGAAATAACTATGTGGCATAGTAGTGGAGTGTTGGTCTTGTGCGAGCGAGGTCAAGGGTTCGACTCCGCTAACCTACCATAAAAATTTGTCACTGCGTGCCGAGGCTGATAGGCTATTGGGGAGGGACACGTGGCAGCCTCCGAGCTTGCCACATGTCCCCTCTTCATTGGTCCTTCCCTAGCCAATAAAATTAAGCCAACTCATTAAACCATAGACCAACCTAAATGTACCACTTGGCATGACCACACTGGCTATTGACCAAACCTTTGACCTACACAGTCACCTGCCATGTCAATAGTATGGACTGCTGACTATGCAATGACTGTACTTTTCTTTTGTAAAATTCCTCTGTTTGGTAAAGTGGACAAAATGCGATATCTTTCTCATACGAGCTCCGTTATGAGTGAAATAAGTTGCATTGGGATCGTAATGTCGAGACAGACACGGTTGTTCAGGTTTTGAGCGATTCTGAGCAATTTTATTTTTTAGCTAAATACTAATCACCTGATCATTCCTCCCCACTAGAAGCCTTTTGGACCCCAAATGATACTATCAATTGTTCAGAAGGTGAGGGTACAACTCCCTCACCTTCTCAATCTATATCCATTTGGCCTTAGAAGGATTTTGTCCCTTGAGTCTTACTCGAAGGTATTCGACATTCCCTCTCTTTGAAGTTTTGGTTCTTCTGTCAAGTATGAGATCTTGCTGTAGTTCATCAAGATATTTTGGCAAGAAATCATCTATTGATGGCAGCTGAACATGCTCTCCTTGATCATCAATCAAAGGAGGCTCAAACAATCTCAAATTATCAACATTAACAACAAAGTATATTTGCATATAAGGAGGCAAATCTAGCTTAAATGCATTGTTACCAATCTTTTCCAGAATTTTAAAAGGACCATAATGGATTGGCTTCAACTTTTTACCTTCCCCTTGAAGTCTCTCTTTGATAATATATAACAAAACTTCGTCACCAACTTGAAATTTATGATCGACACGGTGTTTGTCATGCCTTGCCTTGTATCTTCTTTGACTCCTTTCAAGCTGTTCTTGCACTGTGCAATGTATCAGCTGAATTTGCTCAATGAACTTCCTTGCCTTATCGATGTCGCTATGACCATCTTTCTCAAATATGAAGTCCAATGGCGATCTTGGAAAGTACCCAAAACATGCCTCAAATGGCGATGTGTTTGTGGAAGAATGTTTTGCCCTGTTGTATGCATGTTGTATGTAATGCAACTGTTCATCCCACAACTTGGGATGTTTGCTGAAATATCCTCTACGAAGATGAATGACTATCCTATTGACCACCTCGGTTTGTCCATCTGTTTGCAGATGAAAGGTTGTACTCTTCTTCAACTTAGTTTCCATCATGTCCCACAAATTTGACCAAAAATTCCCAACAAATCAAGAATCTTGATCACTTACAATGTAAGTAGGAACACCAAATGAACCCAAATATTTTGAAAGAAAAGATAAGCTATTTGTTCAGCTGTAATTTTCTTTTTACATGGCGTTAGAATACACATCTTGTTGAACCTGTCTACAACTACATCCAAGTAATCATGACCTTTCCTTGACAATGGAAGACCTCCTACAAAATCCATTGAGATACTCTGTCATGGACGTGAAGGTACCAAAGTTGGAGTGTACAATCCTAGTTTCCTATTGCTAGGCTTACTTATTGCACACAAAGAACATCCTCTAATGAAACGAGATACATTATCAAACATGCGTGGCCAATAAAAATACCTTTGGAGATTCGCTACTGTCTTGCCTACACCAAAATGTCCAACAATCAATGAAGTGTGAGCCTCCCTTATGATAATGTTTCTTTCTCCTTTTGGAATACATAACTTGCCCAAGTAATACAACAAACGGTTATGTACATGGTAATCTAACTCTTCAGTTTGGTTTCCTTGCCTCAAGCTTGCATACACATCTTGAAAGTCATTATCATATGCATATTTCTCAATGTAACTTTCATGTAAAATAGAATTGTGCTTGAGTATAATAGATGAATTTACAATATGCCTAGAAAGCATATCAACTACATTATTTTAGATTCCCTTTTTGTACTTGATAACCAAATGAAAATGTTGTAGAAAACCCATGCATCTAAAGTGTCGTGATTGCTGCAACTTTGACTGTAACTGTAAGTACTGCAATTGTTGATGGTCGGTATGGATAATGGGTCTCCTTCCCCATCAAGTAGTGTTTCCATTTTTTAACACTTTGTACCAATGCATAAAGTTCTTTTTCATAAGTGGGATAGTTAGTCACAACACCATTAAAAATTTCAGAATGAAATGAAATGGGCTTACCATGCTGCATGAGAATTGCTCCCATGGTGTAATCACTAGCATCCGTTTGAATCTCAAATGGTTGTCTAAGATCTGGAAGAGCCAATACTGGTGATGAAATGATCTTTTTTTTTAAAGCATCAAATGATTTTTGTTGTACATCTCCCCAATGGAAGACTTTCTTGACACTAGTCAATGCATGTAGTGGTGCTGCAATGGAAGAAAAAATAGCAATAAATTTCCTCCAATATTGTGCTGCCCCTAGAAAGATTCTTACCTATGTAACTATATTGGGCTTGGGCCAATTCACAATGACCTCAACCTTAGAGGGGTCTATCTTAGGCTCACCTCCTCCAACAATGTGTCCCAAATATACTAAAGAAGTCTTGCCAAATTTACACTTTGACATCTTTAAAAATAATTGTTCTTTTCTCAAGACATCAAGTACTTTGTTCACATGCATGACATGCTCATCTATGGATTTTTTGAATATGAGAATATCATCTAAGTAAAAAATGACAAAATCATCTAGAAATGGTCTCAATACATCATTCATAACTCTCATGAAAGTAGATGGAGCATTTGTAAGACCGAAAGGCATAACAAGCCACTCAAACAATCCTTGTTTAGTTTTAAATGCAATTTTCCAAATGTCCTCTTCAGCTATTCTAACTTGATGATAACCACTTCGTAATTTTAACTGAGTGAAATACTTTGCATACCTAATTTGATCAAGAAAATCATCAATCCTTGGGAGTGGATAACGATTCTTTACCGTTATCTTATTCAGTGCACGGACATCCACCCACATGCGCCAAGTTCTGTCCTTATTTGGCACCAACAATTGGTGAACCACATGGCGAAGTAGATGGGCATATGATACCTTTGTTCAAAAATTCTTTAATTTGATTCTTGATTTCCATGCTCTCCATGATCGACATGCGATACATGCCAATGTTTGGAAGTGGAACATCCTGCTGCAGCTGTATCTCATGCTGAATTCCCCTCTTGGGAGGTAACCCCTTTGGTTCCTGAAACATCTCACCATGCTTGCTTACCACATCAAACAATTCAGATTTTAACTTATCATCACAACTTTCAAAAGATTCATAATCTATATCATTATTTTTCTTGATCATGAGAAGCACAAAATTTTTACTAGTCCCTTCATCTACCCTGCACTAACTAAAGAAATGTTTAACTTTTTGCGATGGGCTCTCACAATATACTCCACTCCATCCTTGAGAAATTGATATTTGTTCTCATGGTGATAAAATACCGCTTTCCTATTATACAAATATGGGCTCCCCAGAATAATTCCTAAGATGTCAAGTGGAACAACATCTAACTCAACTTCATCAATGAATTTTTCAGTAATGGAAAACCTGAATAAACATTTCCTTTTAACCTATAAGTTTTTATTATTGACTATCCAACCCAAGGGATATGGCTTATGATGAGGTACAGTTTCAAGGTTAAGCTTTTTTACCAAGTCTTCTGAAATTAAGTTCGATTGTGACCCATTATCAAATAATGCATCAATCTTTGTATGGTTTGAAATTACGCTTACATGGAACAACTCTATCATTGATTCTTCATTTGGAGTGTTGTTGTGACTATGTGAGGAACTAGTACTTGCTATAGCTTCTTTTCCCTTTGTTACCATGGCTGAAATCTTGGTCTTATCACAAGAATCAGATCCAAGATCATGTTGTGCGGTAACGATCGTCTTTTTTCCCCTTATTGTTTGGTTTCTTAGGTCTTAGTTCGAGATGTAGTTCATCAAGCCCCACTTTGGAACAATGTTTGCATATAGTTTTATCCCCTTCTTTCTTTACACTTTTATTCTTCTTTCCTTTCCATTTTCCACCCTTCTCTTTCTCCTTACCCTTGAATGGCTTCTTCTTACTACCCTCTTCCTTAATGTTCTTTCCTCTTGCTTCAAGGTGCATCGCTTGCTCACATACCTCATCTAAATTGCTTGGATTGAAGATAAGGATAGTGTGTTTTAAGTAGGAATTTAAACCCCCAATATATTTCAAGAGAGTATCTTGGGAATTCAAGTTTACTCCTAACAACAAAGCCCTTTTCCTAAACTCCTCGGTATAGTCTTGAATTGCTTGGCCCTTGAGTTGCCTAAAATGTTTCCAACTCATAATGGTTGTTTGAATGTAGGCTAAAGGCTAAAACTATCTTTTATTTGAAGAAACAAATGAAACCCAAGAAATGGATATCTTACCATGAATTCGCATTTCCTCTTGAGTCTTTTCTTCCCACCAAACTAGTGCTGCTCCTTCTAGCCTCAATGAAGCCAAATTGATCTTTATGTCATCTTCTTGAAGGTTTTGAATTTTGCAATAAACATCCAATTGTCAAATCCAATTGTCTAACTTCTCTGCATTCACCTCACCATTGTACATGGGAAGCTCAAACTTAATGTCCAATTTGAGTAAGGGAGTTTTTTCCTTTCGGGTTTTTGAATGAGTATGAAAATTTTTTGTGGTGGAAGTGGAAGATGATGTTGTTTGTGTTGATGAGGATGATGAAGTTGATGACGATGATGATGAATATGGTGGAGACAGAGGAGGATTTCCTCCATTACCATTTGAATCCTTCTTTCCATCTTTTTATCTTCTGAGCTTCCCTCTCCATGTAGGGACTTAGAACTCTCTCTGGCGATTCTATAATTCCTCTCTTGATAGAGGACTCTAACCATGTTAGTTAAGTCATAGAAAGATTTCTTGTATGCTTCCTCTTCTGAAACACCTTCAGTCTCTCAGGCTCCAGACATTATGGCTTTGGATTCAAGCTCAGCTTTTGGTACTGCTTGTACGTCCTCCATCTCAACTGAAGGTAAAACTTGAGGTGCTTCAAGTGTAGATGGGATTGAAACTTTGGGTGGAGATTGGGGCATTGTGGCTCTCCTTCTTCTGAGCATTACCTCAGGATTTGCAACCAATAGTTTCCCTTTTCCTCTCTGTAACTTTAACCTAGTAAGCATCACAAATTTGCAACCATTAAAACCCTACTTGCACAAAACTCAAGAAATCAAGCAAATAACCTTTGCCCTGATACCAACTTGATCTGTTGTTGAATGTTAGTTTTGTTGTGCCAATTTCAACTTCAGAATTAAAAACAATTTCTCATCATTTGCTTTATGTGCATAGGTTTCCTTTATGGTGTTTGTGAATGTAACAGGTAATTTTGTCAATTTTTATGTCAAATTAATGAGCAATATAGCATGTAAATAAAGTGTTGAACAACAACAAACAATTATACAGAAAACCATCAAAATGAACACTTAACACAGTGTTTTTGATAAAGGAGTTCACCCCTCCTAGGCTACATCTCCTTGGTCCAGCTTCCATGGCTTGGGCCTCTGTATTAGCTCAAAATGGCAAAAAGTGTTGTTTACAATGCTCTATTGTTCCTGAAACCTGCTTCAATGTGCTCAGAACATGAAAATCGTCTAGAAATGACTTTTTTCTGAGCATAAATTGGTCGAAAATTGCCAAAGTTATGGCCTATTTAGTTTCTCCCAGGAAATCTCCACTAAAACCATAGAAACGCCAGTTAACTCCGGCAAATTTGGAGTTAGAGCCGAATTTATCAAATCCGCCAAAATTACCCCAAGTTAATCCCGCTTTAATTAATGGACAATCATGTATTAATTAAGGTTAATCTATAGTTAGCACTTTAATCGTTCACGGTAATCGTTAGCGCTAGCCTCCAGTTTTTTGAAGTTGGTCACATGGGAAGGGGCTAGCCCACAGGGTTAGCCCTCTCCTCCCCCAACCACCAACGGCTTAAAATTTACATAGAACTTGCGCCCATACACTGTTAAGACATAACGATGTGGCATAGCGATGGAGCGTTGGTTTTGTGCGGGCGAGGTCGTGGGTTCGATTCCACCAAGATGCCATAAAATTTTGTCACTGGGCACCGAGGCCGATAGGCCATTGGGGAGGGACAGATGGCAGCCTCTGGGCTTGCCACAAGTCTCCTCTTCGTTTGTCCTTCCCTGTTCAATAAGATTAAGCCAACTCATCAAACTGTAGACTAACCGAAATGAGCCACTTGGGGTGACCACATTGGCTATTGACCAAACCTTTGACCTGCACAGTCACCTTGCACGTCAGCAGCATGAACTGCTCACTGTGCAGTGACTCTACTTTTTTTTGCAAAATTCCTATGTTTGGCAAAGTGGACAGAACATGATATCTTTCTCATACGAGCTCTGTTTTGAGTGAAACGAGTTGTGTTGGGATCGTATTGCTAAGACAGGCACGGTCATCCAGGTTTTGAGTGATTCTAAACACTTTGAATTTGGAGCTAAATACTAATCACCTTATCATTAGGGCTCTGTTATCCCCAAACACCATGCTAGAAAGTAATAGAGCCTCATAACCATAGAGTTCTATAAAGGTTGTCATCTTGATGGACATGTGATATGTTGTATTGTAGCAATACTCCCCCAGATGAAGCCATTACACCCATGCATGTTGTTGACCTGTCACATAGTTATGTAGGTAGCCCTCCAACCATCGTTTCACAATATCGGTCCTCTTGTCAGTCTGAAGGTGGTAGCTAGTGTTGGGTATAAGTTTAGTACCCACCAGCCTAAAGAGCTCCGGCTAAAATCCCACCATGAACCTATTGTCCTTTTCATTGATGTTGGTCTTAGGAATCCCATGTAATCTGCACACCTCCCTGAAGAAGAGAATGGTCACCTACGCTATTGAGTACCTAGCTAGAATAGCGAAAAAGTGGGTGAACTTGTTCAAATTTTCCACCACCACATATATACAGTCTTGCCCCTGAACCACTGGGATTCTGATGATGAATTCATGGAGATACTCTCCCACTTCTGCTCGGGACTAGGAAGGGGCTGAAGCAACCCAACTGAATGTGTGTGCCCCACCTTGTTCCTTTGATATGTGCTACACTCTTGCACATACTTCAAGATATCACCCTTGAGGCTTCTCCATGTAAATCTCTCCTTGACAGACTTGTAGGTTTTGAGGAACCTAGAATGTCCTGCAAGAGGTGAATCCTGGGCTACCCGCATGATTTTATCCTGTCGCTGAGACACTGGCATCAACTAAATCCTTCTCTTGTAATCGACCACCTTATCCATTACCTTGTACCTATTATCCCCAAATGAGCCATCTAGAATCTCGCATACCTATTGATCCTTGGTGTACTCCACAAAATTTCATTCCTTCAAATCTTGGGTGATGTCCATGAGAGAGTGTTGCAGGCCTCCTGGAAAGTGAATCAACCATTACATTATGCCTCCCCTTGACATACTCTATCTCAAAGTCATATGCCTAGATACTGCTAACCCACTTTTTCTACCTGTCTTTAAGCTCCCTGTAGTCCAAGAAGAACTGCAAGCTATTATAGTTTGTCATCACCCTAAACCAGTTCCCCACTAGGTATTGCCTGAATTTGGCCAAGGCATGCATGACGACCAACATCTCCTTATCATAAATAGAGTATAGTCTCTCGTAGTCAAAGAGCTTTTGGTTCTCATAAGCAATGGGGTGACCATCCTGCATCAAGGTTGCTCCAATTCCCTCCCCTGAGGCATTGCACTCTAGTACAAACGGCTATGAAAAGTATGGCAACAAAAGTATGGGGCATGAACTCATCACTACCTTGAGGCGATCAAAAGCCTCTTGTGTCGTGGCTAACCATTCAAAAGCCCCCTTTTTCGTGAGGTTTGTAAGGGGTGATTCCAACTGAGAAAATCCCTTCATGAACCGCCTGTAATACATATAGATGCCTAGAAATCCTCTCAACTTTCTCACACTCTTCGGAGTTGACCAATCCAAGATGGCCCAGATCTTCTCTTGATGCACCCACACTCCCTACTGTCCAATCATGTGGCCCAAGTAAAGCATATTTGTGAGGCAATAATCACATTTGGCCATTTTGGAATAAAGTTATTGCTTCTCCAAAATCTACAACACCTCCTCTAAGTGTTGCAAATGCTCCTTCCAAATAATACTATAGATCCTCCAAAAGTGTTGCAAGTGCTCCTCCCATGTGTGGGCTTCCCCCCTTATAGATACCCTTGTGTCGTGGCATGTGGCTTGGAGCCTTCCCTGTTGCCCCACTCCATTTCATCATTATTTCAAATGACACCAGACATTTGACGAATGTACCATGGATTTGTCACTCCCTTAGAGGTTGAAACTGCCTAATAGGGTCCTTTATTAACCTCCTTCTTGAGCCTAGGAACACCTGTACATTCTAAGGCCCATTATGGAATGACATGCCACTATGAAGTGGCCACTTGTACCTATGATTTGTAAGCTTTTATACTAGATTGCACTAATGAATTTTTGTACTGGAAGGTGAAGAGATGCATTGGATCTTATACAAGATTATAGTTGGGTTTTCGCCTTTGGTTTGGCCTCCCTATATAGGATCTAGGCCCTCCAGAGAATCATGATGGCACTTGTAGGGTGAACATTGAGAGCCATGGGCCTCCTCCATAGTAGAGCATTGATTGCCACAATATGGGATCCTTCAGACCACATTTGGCTTGTTCGTTCCCCACTCATGGAGAGATGATGATGCGCTTGGACCACATTGCCCAACCGACCACATACTTGCACCAGACACTTGGCATATGATTCAAGTCCCAATTGATGTTTTTGTCTCACCTAGGGAGAAATGGGAGGGATTGTATCATCATTCTGGCCATCATGGATGGATTATCGACACGTTGATCCAGTTGGAAAGCCATGAGACCATTCATTGTGCCCCCACATCCATTTGGGAGCACTAGAGATGTTTTGCTTGGAAACCAAGGGGCAACCCCTTGGTCATCACTATGAGAGCCCTCCCCTTCAATTTGGCACATGAAGGACTTTCCTAGGCCTTCCAAAGGCCCATTTGCACTATTTTTTTTATCATTTCGGCCTTCTTGAGAGGCTTATTATTCATCTTTAGAGATATTTGGTGGGTTTGTCATAAATTATTATTGTTATTTTTCACATTATACTATTCTAGGGGCATCATTAGGCTAATTTAGGCCATTCAAATACATTAGAGGATTGTATAAATAGGAGAGATTCACTCTCATTCATTCATCATCACTTGGATTTCTATTCCTCTTGAAGAAAGAACTCAGACCTACAATTTGGACGGAATTTGAATGTTTGGAATGAACTTTGATGTATGCAAATTTCTGTTATTCCTTCTTGGAGCTTCTTTATTGCAATTATGATGGATGAACATACTCGCTTTCTATTGTAAGTGAAATTTTGATGCTATTTCATTGTTGTTGCATGTCCAATGTATGGAATTCATTGTAATAATATCATTGTTGTGCCTTAATGTGATGCAAAATTCTTGAAAGCACAAGGTTATTGTATGCTTGCATGCGTTATTCATTTGAGAATGTCAATGAATCATCGTACAGGTCTATATTGCATCCTTGAAACTCCATTATACATTGTTAAAGAAGTTTAATTTTCTATTGTAGTTTTGTTACTGCCTCACTAGGGTTAGCAAAAGTTGCATTACGACTCCTTGTTTGAGTGAGAATCCTAATTGAGGAAATCTTTTACTCCATTCTCTCCAGTACAAAGGCAATAGTCTAGGAATCCTTGGTGATCAACCTTGAACCTTTTCTTTTGCCTTTTTTTAATTTATTCCCTCACCTTTGATGGTCTCCCAGGGCAAAGCACAAATTGCTGTAGGAGGTGAGTTTTTGAGAGCGAGTTGGTATGCAACTACACAAGTGAGTCCTTTAAGTGCCCTCCAAATTTGAGACAATCCTTGTGGCTAGTTTGAGAGAAATTTCAAGCCCTAGCTCTGAAACTGTTTCTATCCTTCATCCATCTTGGTTAGTGGCATTTCTAGGGTCATTTCCTCTTGAAAAATCATTGGAAGTTCACCTCTCTTTGACTCTTTCCTCTCATCCTTGCTGGACCTAGTCATATTGTTGATGATCATCCTAGACCCTAGGCCTTGCTTGGATCCCCTAAGTCTCTCTTGTGGTCCCAGCCTTTGTATGATCTATATTTTACAAATCCTCAAGAGTGGTTCTTTCATCATTTTAGGAAGCCTTGATCTAGGCATATCCCTTGTATTAACTATCATTTCTTCCGAGGTATTGGCCTCCCCCCATAAGCCTTTCTTGGAGAGCCCTTTATCTTGCTTTTGAAGCAAGCAAGACTTCATATGAGCCTCTCCTTTGAATGGGATTTGGGAAATCACGCCATATCTAAAAATTGAGCTCATCTTTCTAGTGTTTTCCTTCATACCGCAGCTCCTCCCATTGGTGAAAGTCCGTAAAGTGTAGGGGACACCGCTGAGGTGATAGTGGGTCCTTGTCCCGTAGCTGCCATTAGGTCTATTAGTTCTCATTTAGGTACCCCTCCTAGGACCCCTGCTAGATTATGTGGTAACAATATTGACCAGGAAGAGCAACATGAGTTGAGCATGGTGCAACATTGGCAGAATGGACTTGTTTCACGTACAGGTGTTCATGCATTCAATCATTCCCATGGGTTGGATGGTGATAGATTATGAGTTTGTATTCTATTAATGGGGCGATTCTTGGGAAGATATTCTTAGTCATGGGAATAACACATCAAGAGCCCATAGACATGAAGGATAAAAGATGTTTGAGTTGGAAATGGGATCCAAGTGGATCCATGGGTGTGTTGTGGCCACCAACAACCCCCCTCCTTATGAAGTATTATTGCTAATACTAAATAAGTGGGGATCCTCAAAAAAATTAGTTAATGTTACATTTTCTTTTTAGATGAAATCTACAACATCATGGACTTAGGAAAATACCTTGAAAAATCTATAAAACCTAAGTTTCATAATGAAGAGAATTAAATTTACTCCTAAAAGGATATCGCATCGCACAAAATATGATAGGATACACCTTCCAAAGAGTTAAAACGATAAAAAGCGATATTGCGACGCGAAAAACTTCATCGCATCGCATATGCTGAAGACAAACGCTCTCATTGAAAAACTTTAAAACATCGCCGATATGCGATATCGCATATCGCACATTGCAAATATCACAAGAATTACACAAGAATTATAACAATCTGCGACATTGCGATATTGCGATATCGCAATACTGCGACATCTCAAAGTTGCGATATTGCGATCTGCGATAGAAACAACACGGTGATATTGCGACATTGCGATACTGCGATCTGCGACATCGCAAAGCAAAAACGCGGGAATCCTCCATCGCAGTTGGTCCTGGCTCATTGTTCGAGAAAACTCTTTAACCAAGAGTTGGTCATATGTTTTAATGTGAATTAATGGGTTATTGCCAGTTGTTAATGAAATAGGGTGTTGTGTTTTTCGAAAAAATAACTCACGTAACGTGGCATGTCTCGTATATCTTCGACATTTAAAAGTTTTCCTGTTATTAGTCCTTTATCATTACTTCTACCTCAATGTAAACTGCAGGAAAGAAGGACGAAGCATTACACAGGGCACTATACAGAAAACAACGAAGAGGGAAGGCAGCGCTCCAATGTACATTTCGGAAGGCATACTTAATCCGCTCAAAGAAGAAAAAGAGCCGCAGAACTCTTCGGAGGCATCTATCACAAATTTCTCATGTATGATCATGGTTGAATGGATACTGAAAGACGCTGATACCAAAAACAAACAGTTTAATTCTCAAGGTCAAGAGCTCACGGAACCACTATTTTTACAAATTGTGGGTTTTATACCGAATGAGAGAAAAAGGCGCAAGAGGCAAAAAACCGCATCAGGGAAGCCCAGATCAAGAAACAGAGGCAGTTTCCGATGCGCGATTAGCACTAAGCACATCGCTAAGGAAAATTGTTCGAAAAGGAAGGTCCCTAGTTGCTCAGTCACCTGCGAGTCCCGAAAACTGCAAAGAAATCAGCAATAGAAGCAAATTGGAAACAGAAGCTATCCGAAAGTTAACCAAGTTGAAATGAGATTTTTACCAGGCATACATGATAATTCTACATATTCATTGGGTGATTCTCAAGCACATCATCAATTTTACTGAGAAGAGAATGCCAGCTCTTGTCGTTTCTATTTGCTTAACTCAACCAAAGGCCGAAGACAGTCAACCGACTCTACTCAGAAAAATACTGAATGTTGGCGACATTAAGGAGTAGATTTAGAAATAGTTAGTAGATTTAATTTTAGAATAGTTTTGCTTAGAAAGAGGACGGTCATTTAAACCGAATCCTCAAATTCTGTGAATAAGTTATTTAGTTAGTAGTATTTAAACCCTTCTCATGCATTTAGAGAAGGGTCCAGAAATTTATCAAAAACTTGTCCTCAGAACATGCACTTTTGCACCCTCAGAGGAGGTTTTGGTGAATAAATGGAATAGGGTTTATTTGATATTTTCATTTGATATCTGCTACTGATGTTGCACTTCTGTACTCTTAGTAGATGTTGAATCAAGGAGAGATAAATCAATCATTGCTTGAAGCTCATGAGTAGGACTAGTTATAAATGGTACTTTTATCTCTTAACCATTCCTGCTTATGCGTTAAAGCGATATTCAGTTTTCAGTTATTTATATGTTGCAGCATGAATGTATGAGTTATCATCTGGCACTTTTGTACGGTGATAACTACATGTTTATGTTTAGTGTATGAATAGCTCATTTATGCGATAAGTTTTAACAGCTATTTCGTCTAACTTCTTATACGAAGTAGCTCATTTTTATCGAATTCTTTTCTTACGATAGCTGAATGATCTTTATTGCCAGTTATTGCATGAAATCTTTCTAGATCGCATAGAAGAAAGATCGCACCCCGGGTTAGCATAATTTCGATGTTTTTCTGTTTATTAGAATACATAGCATAGCATTAGATTAGATAGAAGTATTCCAGTCTGAACAGAAACACCCTTCTTTCACACACACACATACACTGAATTGGGAAACTAGTCCCAGATCCCCAGTCGGACCCGCTATACCAAACGGATAAGGAGCTGCCAACCAAGGTCCGGACCGGGCGGGTATCCCCCTTGTTGTCGACCCGATTTTCGAGGCCTTCAACAGGGTGACAAGATGAGTCGGAGGTTTCTTTGGGGTCCAGGTATCGAGGTATCCATTCATGATTCGGTGACACAAAGGCGTGCGTGACACAACGGTTCATATGGGATCCTAATACTTGTGTACAAATTCCTTTACAATTGATAGATGTGAATTGCTTGAGGGAAAGCAATCTCAAGGTGGGAGGATTTGTAATATCCCCATTTTTGGTTTCCCTTATGATGAAATTAGGATGGATTTCCAAGGTTTGTGTCAGCGATTTCATAGGAGTGAGATCATGTCATCAGGATTTTTATGGGGTTTGACGGGGCTCACTTACTATATTTCATAACCAGGGCCAGTTCCACATAGTTCATTCTTGGTTATGTTTCATTTTGAAAATTCTCATAAAACGAGGTTATTATCGAGCATATTTTAATCAGAGACACTAAAGATGTTATTTGGAGCAAATTATTTGGAACCAAGATGAAGATATCTATTAGATGAGATGATGAAAAGTGACTCTCAATGGCTAAAGAAAGCATAGAGGTAGATTAATAATTTTCTGGGATTAAAAGTAACATTAATAAAATAAAATAAAAAGAGTCACTTAGATAAAATAATATGGAGGAGCTTCTATAATGAAAATAAAATAATAAAATAAAAGTGCTTCTAGAAGGTTGGAGAGAGATCCATCAAATGTCTAAAAGAGGGGAAGGCAAGTCATTTGGGATAATATTTGATCTGGAATATTTTCTTTTGGAGAGTTTTTGAAAACTTGGTTTTTAGGTTTAGAGAGCCCTAGGACCAGAGTTGCGGGGGAGAAAACCCCCCCCCCCCTTGCCGCCCCCTCTCCCAATTCGCGCTCTGAGCGGGAGCGTGCTCCCTAAAGAAAAACATCTCCCTGGTTTTTCGGGAGCATTTAGTCTTTTTTGCAGTTTTTGTTTTGCAGTAATATTCCAAATGCAATTAATTTCCAAAGAAACAAATAAGTTTTCAGTGGGGCAGCCTAATGATCACACCTATGGCCCACGTATTGATATGCAATTCACGGTAATGTTAAATTCTTAAAGTAAAATTGACATTCTCCTTAATCTTCATTTTCATCCTTTTAAATTTTTAACATAACCATGAAATGACTTGGGATGTTTGAGAGTGGTTCCAACCTCATTGGATTTCATATGGAGAAAGTAGAATTTTAGATTTCATTCAAAATCCAATAGACTTATTAGTTTTTCAGGATTGGGGGGATCGCAATGTTTCCATTAAATTTTGTCATGTATTAGGGTATGGAACTCATATTTAATCAAGAGAACTAATCTCTCTATATACCTTGATGTTAGTGACATTAGTTGTCGAACACCTCTATCATGACCCTCCTAAAAATGTACGCATCACTCAAACAAAATCTTGACTTGACATGCTATGCTTGTTCTATCTTATGTTAATGCTTGGAGGGTGATATTAATGAAAAAGATCCCTATACAAATCCAGAGGTAATGAAAAGATACCTTTGGATATTAATCTTTAGAGGGTGATATTAATGACAAAGATCTTGATTTTCCAACAAGACTAAAAAATTAGACATTCTCGTGGTGGCAAGAGGCCCAAGCATTAGAAATAGATAATAGATGTACTTTTCTTTTCTAGTTTCTAGTAGTTTTTATAACTATTGACTCTTTCATATTTATTATGACATTTTTTGTAAACAATATATGACAATTTAAGTTTGAATTTTGAAGTTGGCAATTATAACTCATTAGTAATGAATTATGAATATGATGCTTCGTGAAAGTTGAAAGTTGAAAGTTGTTTTATAATATTTCATTTCATGTTAGATATTATTTGTTATAATGGTTACAACTTAGCTTACAAGTATAACTTTGGTGATCAATGATGATAAATGTTATATATTGAATTTTGAAAGCTTGAAACTTTAAGATTAATGAATCATGAGACTCAATATGTTGTATGTTACTATGTTACTAACTTGTGGATGTGGTTTATGAAGATTATAACATCTATATGATTGTTGTTCTATGGTTCAATCTATATTTTTTATATCTATTTCATCATTCTACATTCTTTTGTTGACATATATGCATCAAAATATATATATATATATATATAAATGCTCCCAGAATCGCTCCCAAACCGGGAGCTTCTGAAAATGTCGCTCCTGCTCCCAAGTAACCTTGCCTAGGATGAAAAACCTTAAGTTTCTTGGTGTGTTGGATGAAGCCCCAACTCACTATTGTGGACATTTCATTCAACAATATCATATATCTTCGTCGACATCCGTTGGCAAGCAGATCTAGAGCAGATCCGTGGATTGGAAGTGAGGATCACCCAAATCTCCAATTTTGGTATCATCTCAACTTTTTTCTAGTTATTTTGTATTGGCGTGTAATCATCTTCTAGTTAATAAAATAAAGTTGAGTTTTTCTACTTATGTTTGGTGTTTACTCTAAGTTGTAGTGTTTCTAGTTTCATTTACATCTACAATTTTATTTGTGTTGGTAAAATTGTACAATTTATTATGGTGTACTTTTTCTGAAATAAATTGTTGGGGATTTTAGCCAAATATTTTGAAAGTAATATTATAGTGGTACGCCGAGATTTGTGTTCAAGTGTGAGACGCTCAAATTTCTTGACTTGGAGCTTGGCCTGATCCTATGCATATCCTTCCCAATTAAAGAATGAGACTTCACCCCCGATCAGTCTAGAAATAATGAATGCTATGACCAATCAATCAATATTTCCACGATCCAATTATAAACTCAGCCAAAGTGCCATTCACATCTCTGCCTAGTTGAATGATGAGTAACTCAATCATAATCTGCCTAACATGTTAATGAGAATTCAAAAAAATCTAGATAGGTTTTGATCTGGCTATTATCAACTATGCCCAGGGTATAAATTCCCAACTCTCAATGTGCATAGTATGGTGATTGGCCCTACGTTGCAATGAATCTCAGCAAGTGGGAACAGGGCTGTGGTCTGGAACACAACAATTCTTAGCCCCTTATGAATCCAAAAGCAGCACAATCTTCCTTAAGTAAGTTTGGCCTCCCAATCTACTAAATAAAGTGGTAATTCGACCTTAGCGAATGGCCTAATGTGCTTCAACAATTTATTTGGGATTTTAGCCAACAATATTTCCGGACCAGCTCTGCTTCAATTGCACTGAGATGCTACAGGTGCACTCTACCTCTAATCCATGATCATTAGATGCTCCCAACGAATTCATGGACTTGGCCTAGGTCACTTTATGAGGTTGGATCCACTGATATGGCAATTTCTTAGATTACAATCTGAGCTCCTGAGGAAAATAATGGTCGCAACTTCTTATAAAAACCCTTGAGTTTTGGCTAACAGTTTGGACATGGGAAATTCAATTCGAATCATAGAAAATTGATGGATTATGAACCAAGACAAATTCGGCCTTGAACATGCATAAATTTGGCTCCCAGAAGTTGTGAGTCTCCTTTAGATGTGAAATTAAGTCTTCCCAAATTTGAACTCCTAACTTCTCCAACAAATCAACTAGAAAGATAATAGTTGGCTAGGGTTTCAACCTGAATTAAAATTTCTTGCTTCAGAAACAGATGATAGACCTTCAATCCCTAACTCCCTTAGGCTAGTAAGGAAACCAACTCTGATAACATAGTAATATTCTAAAAGGAATATTACATATTTTCTAGGGGTTTTTAGGATAATTAACTCTTGTCTTCCTCATATAAATAGAGGATAGGATCATCATTTATATTCATCATCACTTATGACACAATTCATCATGTTACCCACCAAAAGTAGGTGACCCTATAGGAGAAAAAAATTCTCCCATACTTCTACATCCAACCAACCAACTAGTAACCCCTAACAACCAACACTAGTTGATGACATGCCACTATTAATCTCTACCATCTACATCGATCGTATGCCTCTCATCCATCTCACAAGAGCACATGAATGAAGGTGGGCCTCCGATCAAAAGGTATTTATTCATTTTTCAATCAAGTTCTTATTCTTGTTTTTACTGTGGAATTTTGAAATGGATTATGGGGTGACCTAAAAAGAGGGGTTTTTACTATGATCTTGTTCCCTCACCTTAAATGGGGGGTTAATATTCGACCCTAGTCCATTGGGACCTTCCCTAATGGCCCAATGGGTATAGAAAGGGCACTACTCGGGAATCCCCAATTTATATAGTGTGTTCCATCTATCTCGATTCCATACTTACCACTTTCCATCTTACATTACGAGCCTTATATTCCACCTCCATTCATTGAGTTTAACTGACCATTTGTTATCTAGGATTTGGCACCCATACATCCTCATACCTGGGTAGGGCTCCGAACTTGGCCTTGGGAGGTTGATGTAGCTAAAAGAAAATGAAAAGGAATATATTGGACACAAGAAAAACAAAATAAGGAATATCAAAATGCAAAATAAAGAATATCAAGATGGATAGTACAACACACATTATCACGTGGGAAAAAGCCTAGCATTAGCACTACTTCACCCCTTATGAAAATCACCTGGTTCCTAAGCACCATATTGCTCCTATACATCATAAAAGGAACCTTCGCATATCCAAACCTCAATGGGAAATGAGTCACCTCATCAATGAGGGGTAATATAACTTCTATACATCATAAAAAGCAAGCTCTAATCCTTTGAGCTACGAGTAGTAATATAAAGAAAAATCAAGTAAAGCAAAAGGCGCACAAGAGGGGTCGAAAAAAAATGCTATATTTGTAACTCATGCATCCATGACTGCTCCCTCCTCACACATATACACTCAAGATATGGATCCCCATCATGTTGGTCCCTTTGACCATGGCACTTGGCCATGAAGTCTTCTCCCCTTCATTACCATCATTGTTCACATAAAACCTATTGATTGAAGGGCGGACTGAGGAAATGTTACTTCCCCTCAGGGGTTGGAAACACCTAATAGGGTGGTTCTTTAGCCACTCCTACCTAGGGAGGAAACACCTTTGCGAGTTCAATAGCCTGAATTTGGAAGGGAAACCCCGTATGAAGTATTAAATATCTTTTTACATTCAATCTTTGTCAACTTAGATGCAAAAATTATTATTGTACCTAATGATTGGTTGCCAGAATTTTGATGTGATTGTTAAGTGGTTCCACAACCATGACCTGGGCCCCTTAACTGGAACCCAGACCTCCAGAGAAGCATATTGACAACAACAGGTAAAACATTGAGAGCTATGGGACTCGAAGCAACATCAGAGCATCACATACACCCTTGGACACCTTCAATGCCCACAATGTTTTGGCACTCTTCCCTAAATTTGATGACTTTTGGGATGAGGGATGACAGTTAGTCCAAGGCCTAAATGAAGATGGTTTCACACCTTGAGACATGGGAGGGCTAGCACTAGCTTGGAATCCCTCAACATTGAGTAGAGATTGACATTATGGCCATTTGAAGACCCATGAGAGAACCTTTGTGCCCCCAGATGAAATTTGGGGTCCACGAAGGAATATTGATAGATATCTAAGGGCCAACCCACAAAGGATTATTTTATAAGGCTTCTGCACCTAGCTTGGCACCAAGAATCCTTAACACATAGCTCATATATCCCTACGCATGGATGATGTCATCATATAGCTCACACATGTGGGAAAAACTTTATGTGTTATGTCTTAGCTAGTGCACTGGCTTGTAACTCAATTCATAATTGTAATTTTACTTGAGATTTAGGGGCTTTTAGGCTAAATAGATATTGTTCCTCCTCATGTAAATAGAGGAGAGGATCATTATGTTTGTCATCATAACTTGGATTTGGAATTTTGGTTTCTCATGGGATTTCTAGCCTCTTGTTTAATCGGAAAAGTGTGATCTATTGGAGCAAAATTGACTTGGAGCATTTGTTATTGTCTTTGGAGAAGCCACTTTGGATAAAAAATTGGATTGTACATGCATATTGTCTTGTAAGTTCCATGTTTATTGAAAATTTATGATTTTTCGTGTCTAATGTATGGAATAAATTACTGATCTAGGTTAAATCTGTACCCTAACTTGTTGAATATCAATTGAATGAAAACTAGGTCAAATTATGAGCATACAGTACTCATAGTATGATATGTGAATGGCAATCCCCTAGGTGATCTCATGTTAGCTCTCCCAAGTGAAGTTTGACCCTTCACAAAGGTGATAGTTAGGGTTTTGATGCTCAGGTATCAAAATATCCTTACTCCTTTGCGAGAATAAATCAATTTTAAGAGACCATAGACTCCATTAGCCCTAGGGCTAGGCCTTGGACTTCCTTGTAGCTGATCAATTTAATTTTTTATCCATACATGCTATCATTCTCCTTCTTTCCCTAATTCG
>APFE031489011.1:11312-52956 GCA_000404065.3 Pinus taeda
TAGAGTGGAGGTGATGGCGAGAACACGACCAAGGCTCAAAAGCTAGCGATAAGGCATTCACAATGGTTATTTACCGGTTCATTTTTTAATGAGCTTAAACGCTGGGGGGAAACATTTTCTCATGACTTATGTTTATTTTTTAATGTGCTTGAACTCTGCGACAACATTGCTCGCCAGTCGTATGATAAGAAATGTCTCATTCGAGAAAGTTCTATATGCGTAGCAGATAAAATCTTTCCTCGACGATGTCTATCAAAACAGACAAAGGTGAATGGTGCAGACGCATTCCCCTCACATAACCTTGACGAAGGTATCTTATTCCAGCCTGTTCCCATTTTCTTGTAAGGATGGGTTCACTAGACTAGTCATATGTCCCTCGCGGAAATCCACTCTATACCTAACGTTTTCCTGCCAAAACAGACCAGGGTGCATGCCCCGTGGGCTCCAAAGCATTGTTAGATTCATTGAATTTATTTTAAGTTGATATTGCTTAACAATTTGCCTTTCAGGTTCACCACGTGATGTATATATAATTCCTAAAATGTAGTCTAAGATGATAAACAAACATTTGATCTTTTAATGAAAATCCTAGTCGAATTTCTTCACAGAGCACAGAGCACACGCTAAATGCACATCAAGCCAAGCAATCAAAATGCAAATGCACATTCATGTATTTGTTTTTCAACTCTCTTAATGTGTGAATGATGTTAAGAAAGCTATGTGCAAAACTAAATTACCTTTAAAGTGACACTACTCAACAAAATTCTTTTCCAAAACGAAGTGAAAGCAAGAGAGACACTTTGTGATTTTGAAATGGAAATTGCTTTTCGACACTTTAAAACTAATAATTCAAATCCTATGCAACAGTAACTGTATAATCGACTATCAGGAACAATGGGATTGTTTTCTAAAACTGAAAACGACAGCTACGACACTTTCAGATCTAGAGACGACAGCTCAACTATACCACTTTTTGCAAAAAAGAACTAAAAATGACGCACAATACATAAAAAAAATTATAGTTCTTTGCACTAAGGAGGCTGAATAATGCAAGAGAAGGGGGTTTTTACAGAAGTACACTGACTATAGACAGCAAATCTCTTGAATAAGACTGAAAACAATGAGAAAAATCCACAGTCGAAGGGTAAAGTTAACCCTCCCTAACCATCGCACTTATTACACAGTGAACTCAGTATGCAGCGCACCTACTGGACTCGAGAAGTGCGATGCATACAGACTGCGTTGAAGGCAGGGTGCGATGGTAGTAGTGCAAGACTTTGAACGAGATTTCGCTCATAGTTTGCAATCTAGTTCAGGTGTTTAGGCTGAATAAGTAAAGATCAGTGTATGTAAAACACAGGGGTGATCTAAGAGGTTACTAGAGCCACCACTCAGGGAAATTAGATTGCTTGCAGAACTATTTTTTAATTCATAAACAAAACACAGAGATAGACTGAAGCACCATTGATCTACTTTGCATTTGTATGACAAATGCAGTTCGAAGGCTAGTTGGCTTGACTTCAAGTTTCGTGTGTATGTTTATAAAAGAAACAAGGATAGATAGGCTAACAAGTAATCTAGTCGCTCCCCACGACATTTTGTTATCTGGGAATAGTGTCCACTCGGATGCTTTTATTCCCACTAAGATGGGTGGCTATCTTAGAAACAAACAATCAAAGTATATTATTGTTCCCTTTTATGAAAATAGACGAGAGGAGGACCAAGAAGACCAACCTGAGTCTTGAGCTTGATTTCCTCTCCTTCTTGATAGAGCTTCGCCACTTCTTCTTGTCTACCCATCTTCAAAAGAACCTGTAGAATCACGACAACATACTACTATGCAAGAAACAAGAATCTAAATTCATAAATAATACAGGATCAGATGTGTATTAACCATATACATGCATATATAAACAAGTAAATAAGAATATGGAAGGAAACAAGAATAGCTTTATTCAGATGAAAAGTAGCAAGAAGATTACAACCATGTGCTCTGACCCAGTATCATCCTCCAGCTAAGAAGCCCTTCTTCACCTCAAGTAAAGCTAGATCACCCAACACTGTGAATGTACACCAGAATACCAACAACGCTTCTCTATAAGATACAAAATTCCAGCCTCTCGATCTCTGTGATGAGGGATCCATAGATAGATGATTACAGAGAGGTGAGTCTTCTTCTAGGATCTTGATTAGTGTCCTCTCTCTTATAGTTCTTGCTTCCACCTGGAGAATGATGATCTCTTACTCATCCCTGGTCAAAAATGGAGAGGCAAGTGTCAGAAGGGAAGCTTCTAGAAGATTCCATGATCTTCCACCTCGCATTTCTGTCCCTGCCATTTGTCCATTCCCGAACATCGCACCCTACAGAGGAGCAAATCAGTATGCATCATACCCTCTGCAATTGGAAGGTGATATGCATCGCATCCCCTACATTAAGCTTTCAGTATGGTCCAGTTTTGACCATTTATGAGCAGTTTTCAGTGGAGAACTTCTGGGAGATGATGTAATCAGTTGGCCTTGTTCCTTTAGGCAGTGAAGCAACACTTTTAGGGACTTAGGAGCCCTCAGTTTATGGACATTTATGATTGGGGCTGAAGTGCCCAAAAATGTCTATAACAGTTGCCCCCTAAAGCATGAGGTCGTTAATCGTTTTGATGTCGGGTGAAATGCTTTACTATGAGGATCTGAAGTTTTTCCGAGCTGGGAGGCGACCTGTAATAAGATACAATACAATACATTATTTTGACAACATTTTTTCATGATCTAGCTGAGGTGGGCATTCCCATACTCAGCTTTATAAATTCATTTTCATGTACATAGGATAAACAATCGTCTGTGTGATAGACTGATGATATGGACACATCATCCTTTGATTTGGATGATCATTTGTTCGACAATGATGTACACTGGATGTTTTTATATTCCTGAATATATCACAACCCGGATGGATGAAACTAGATTTGGGGTCTTCAGAACTCATTCAATCTTCACTCAGAGTACAAGTCGATCCATGTGAAAAATGTTCTGGATTCGAACATGGAAAGACATCGCCTGATTACCAGCCAATTATGCAAGTTGTTAACAGGCGCGAGAGGAATCACCAATAATGACAATGACCCTCAAGGTACTACAGTAAAATTCACGTGGTGTGAAAAGGGACTTGGCGTCAAACACCACATAAAATCTCTCGGTCGAAGGCCATTGATGTAAACCTGTCGTCGATAGTGAGAAACTTGCCATTGAGGCATGCAAGCTTCAAAGTACTGAAAGGGTTGTTCTTAAGTCAACTTCTTGGATAATGAGCTGATGTTGACAAGAAGTGACCCATCACAGGAGGGCCTTAATGAATCCCACATCAACGACACAGAATGAAGCAAATGATTTTGTAGGTGAAAACAAACTGACAATACAAGGTTCAGGGTGACGGTCATGAAGGAATGAAGCATGAATGTATTGCAGTGGGTGAGACATAGGTGAATTGTCTAAATGACTTCTCTTGAACATATCGGTGACACTGACGATGGATTGGTAGCGTTAACCGCAAAGATGGATGGTGTGACGGACCAATGGTGAAGACCAGTGAACGGAACAACCCAACCCGGCATGGATGCAGAAGGAAAGCGTCATGTTCAAGAGCGACTTGCTACCAATAAAGTTTCTTCAAGTTTTCTTCCCAATTTTCCCCAGACATTGCGGACCAGTACCTCTTTATTTTTGTCAAGCTTGAGGAGGATAACATATGCTTGTTCTATAATCCGCCCTTCGGGCGAACCTGTCACTATATTTTAGCGAGCCTAGCGACAGTGAAACTTGTTCTCGTCCATTTGGATGAGCTTGTCACTATTCGGTTTTAACGAGTTCAATGACAAAGATAACTCGGTCTCTTTAAATTTTAGAGAGTCTGAAAGAAACGGAAAGAAGAATCCAAAGATTTTTTTTCGTTGTATAATCCCTTAAGTCCGAAAAAGCGTAAAATAATACAAAAGGGATGAATTTTCGATAGTTTTAACGAGCCGAACAAGAGAAGCGCTCGAGGATGGGTTTGAATGTATTTATGAGGCATTGTAGGATGTCAAGGAAACGATCTTTAGAATACCACAGGATCCCTTGGACTTAATTCAACTATATTGGACCACCCAGTTGTGCCACACGATGGAGTGCTACAATGTGACTGCTGAAGAAGAGGACGAGGATTCAAGGAACATTAATATCCCAGAGACTGAAGGTCACTGCGAAGTTGAGGGACCGCCAATTGAAAATCCAGATATCATCACGCCGCTAAAAACAAGACAAGTGAACATTGGAACAGAGGCAGAGCCAAAATTTGCAAATATTAGGGCCTACTGGGATGACACAACAGTAGATAAGGTCCCTAAATTGCTGCGCAAATATCAAGACTTGTTCCCTATGAAGTTTTTAGATTTGAAAGCGATAATAGGGGACCTCGAAGTTATGAAAATTACATTGAAACAGAATGCGAAGACGATCAAGCAAAGGCCTTATCATCTCAACCCCATGTATAAAAAAATGGTTTGCTTAAAGTTGGATAAAATGTTGGCCACAGGTATTATTGAACCGGTGGAAGAATCTGATTGGGTGAGCCCAATAGTAGTTCAAGAAATGAAGCAAAAGGATGAAATAAGGATATGCACAGATCTCAGGAAGTTGAATCACGCCTGTGTAGATGATCCCTTTCCAACTCCATTCACTGACAGAGTGCTGGATAATGTAGGATGATATGAAGCATATTCGTTCACTGATGGGTTCTCGGGGTACCATTAGATCAAGACCGCACCTGAAGATAGAAGTAAAATGACCTTCACAATTGAATGGGGATGCTTTCAATATACTATAATTCCTTTTGGACTGAAGAACACATTTACGATCTTTTCACGCGAAGTCATTGTGGCATTCAAGTACTTTATTCACAAGTTTCTGGAGGTATACTTTGATAAATGGATGGTGTTTGGACTAGTAAAGTGCCACGTGGCTAGTATATGCTTGATGCTGGATACATGCCGAAGGTATTAGATTGTGCTCAATTTGAAGAAATGTCTATTCTATGTCACTTTTGGAATCTTGTTGGGTCATGTAGTGTGCAGACAAGGCTTAATGCCAGACCCTACTAAGATTGTGGTTATAATTAATTTGGAAGCAACAAGAAGTGTGAAACAACTGCATGCAACATTGGGGCATACAGGGTACTATTGAAAGCTCATCAAGAGTTATGCCCAGATTACCATGCCAATGGAAAAGCTGCTCAAGAAAGATGCTACATTCTGTTGGAGTGAAGAATGTTAGCAGATCTTGGATGTGTTAAAGGAGAAAATGGTCACCATGCCGATCCTAGTCTTCCTGGATTGGAAGAAGGAATTTCATGTGCATGTGGACGCATCATGTATTGTGTTGGGGGAAGTACTAACATATGCCGGTGAGGAAGATTTGGATCACCCTATAGCATTTGCAAGTAAAAAGTTGTCTGATGCTAAGAAGAATTATTTAACGACAGAGCGCGAAGGATTAGCTATGGTGTACGTGTTCCAGAAGTTCAGATATTACTTGTTAAGCGAACACTTCAAGATGTATACAGACCACTTTGCATTGAAGTACCTGGTTAACAAGCCTGTGTTGGGGGGGAAGATATGCAGATGGCTGCTGTTGTTTCAGGAATATGATTTTGAAGTCATTGTGAATCTAGGACGATTGAATGCAGGGCCAGATCATCTATCGCACATTGAAACATGAGAGGAGCCTACCAATTTGGAGGAAGGACTACCTGGCACATAATATTTGCAGTACGTGTCATGGACAATCACTTAGCGTATATCATACACTTTCTGACAACGAGAATGACTCTAGAGGGATATACTAGTCAACAAAAGAAGGAGTTCGTGGTGCGCGCGACAAACTTTTCTGTCATTGCAGGACATTTATATAAAATGGGCTTGGATGAAATAATATGACGTTATGTGCCTGAGTTTGAACGAAAAAACATCCTCGCTGAAGCTCATGGAGCAGCTGCAGGAGGACATTATGCAGGAAAAGCAACAGTGTAGAAGATTTTACGTGCTAGGCTATGGTGGTCGACGCTTCATAAGGATTCCAGGGCTTATTGTGAGGCATGTGATGCATGTCAGAGGATGGGGAGGCCATCGTGGAGGGATGAGTTTCCTCTGAATCTACAACTATCACTACAACCATTTGAGAAATGGGTGATTGATTTTGTAGGACCAATTCAGCCTCTAGGAAAGAAGACAGGTGTGCGATTCATCATCACCATGACTAAGTATTTGACTAGATGGGTGGAGGCGCAGCCTGTGAAGGACTGTATAGGGGAAACAAAAACAAAATTACTCTTTGAGTATGTGCTAACAAGGTTTGGGTGCCTGAAGATTTTGATGAGCGATCACAGTACACATTTCCTTAATGAAATAATCAGCGCGCTGACAGAGGAATTCCAAGTTTATCATCAGAAGAGTATGCCATACCACCCGCAGGCTAATGGGACAGTGGAAGCATTTAATAAGATATTGGAAAACAAGCTAACAAAGGTTTGCAATAAATAAAGGAGCTATTGGGACGTCTGCATACCCACGATGTTATGGGCTTATAGAACAACTTGCAAAAAGCTGTCTGGACAAATGCCTTTTAGGCTGGTTTATGGTGTAGAAGCTGTGATGCTGATGGAGTACATTGTACCTAGTCTGCACATAGCAAAATTCACAAGAATGGCAGATCGTGGAGCCCTGGAAGAGAGGCTCGTGTAGCTGACAGAGCTAGAAGAGGATATATTTTTGGCTGGATTCCATTAGCAAGTTCAAAAGGAGCGCGAAAAGGCATGGCACAATCGACACATCAAACTACAGACCTTCAAGGTAAACGATTTAGTGTTATTATATGACAACATGTTTGATAAATTTCCAGGAAAATTTTAGATGCATTGGTTGGGGCCCTGTGTCATCAAGGATATTACCAATGGTGGCTCAGTTCAGTTGGTAAAATTGAATGGAGATCCATTTCCAGGGAAGGTAAATGGCAGCCGATTGAAGCCATACACCGGGGATCCATCCAGATGACTATATAGTGGAAGCATAGTCTTAAGGCTCTAGGAAATTGAAAGGAGGTATTGGAATTTAAACTACACTACCCAGATTGTAGAGCTGTGTGACTGGGGGACTATGTGGAAAGGAGGAACGTCACAACATCAGCAAAAGCACGAGGGGAGCTGTGCTATAGGAGAAGCAACCACACAGGGCAGCCAAAAAGTGACCGTTATAGTCACTATCCATGATTTTATAGTGAAAAAATAGCTAAAAGGAGCAGGGGGATGGCATATAAGGAAGAATTTAAATGCGAGATATTTGGAAATATGCAGCCAATCTAGAATTTATGAACAGATTTTGGGGGGAATGGTCGGATTTGAATTTGAATTTTCCTATAAATTACAAATGACCGCCCAACACAAAACACTTGTCATTTTGAGAATTGAGGTGTTAAGCTATCAGTTGTGCATGAACCTTGAGAGTTTTGAGGTTTTGGTGGCCAGTTCAATGTTTGACAGGTTGCCTAAGGAAACCCAAGAACTCCTTACTAGCCTCATGTCAGTGCCTGAGGGACTATCCCTCGAATATCTTTATCAAAACTTCTGCATCCCCGGTGTTTAGGGTTGCCGGGGGTTATTGCCACGATTTACCGGACGACTAACGGTGGGGACGAGATGAAAAGAGACTGGAAAGAGTAAATTTCGGACCCAATTCCTACAGTTATGGATATAAGCGAGTACGGATCATAAAATGCAAGATCAATCACGAAAGTGAATCATATATATAGAGCAACGAAGTGAAGAGTGGAGTGAAGCGCAGCGTGCCTCACTTTTCTTTTCTTTTCTTGTTGGAATACAGTCTTGGGGAATCTGGGGAACATCTTTCTTGTAAGATGGGTTAGTGCTTGGTGGGAACACCTTTCTTGTAAGACTCCTCAGTTTAGAGAATCAAATCGAATCTTGAAACTTTTTTGATCCAGAATACTACTTCAAATTGAAATCAATGCCTCTATGTCTGCCTTAGCCGAACAGGAAATCCAGGAACACAATATTGATCATGGCATAAACCATGCCTGGATACCCGAATACCGGTTTTTCCCGAAAAATTTGATACGATATGACTAATGATACCGAATCGCTGTGTTTCACTTACCCATGTATTGAACCTAATTAGTACATGCAAGCTGATATGAGATTGAACTTGGTGGTATAGGCTTGTATCTAACATAAGCTTTATGAGTACCTTATACATTACCCATTGAAAGATGAACATGCTTGGAATAGAATGGTAATGAATCATACTTATACATGAGCTTAGAACCTGTTGATATAACGAGCTCAGCTTAATTAGGCCTAACTGTGTTCTTTCGGGGTTAACATACCTGGGTCCTATGTATCGTAAGTAACGCATATTCATTTGCCCTTGTCCCCATCTATGCCTTTGCTTCTGTGCTTTACAAGGATGCTGGGATTCCAGCTGGTACATTCACTGGTCCTATCTCTATTTCCTTTGCTTATGGGATTGACCGCGCTGGCGGCAGAGATTCCATTCTTTTCCTATCCTATAACATCAGTGTGAATAAAAAGGTAGATACGGGACAATGTAGCCAAAGGGAATTCAAATAAAAAAAAGGGGAAGAAAAAGAAAAAGAGCGTCCATCGTCTAATGGATAGGACAGAAGGTCTTCTAAACCTTCGGGTATAGGTTCAAATCCTATTGGACGTAACTCTTCAATTGTTCTAAATTGTTGTGCAATGTTATTGGATTGGAATGGAACCATAGCCTCTTGCTACCCATTATGTTGTGGCTTTCTTACTGGCTTTCCTTTCTTTCTCCTTGGTGTAGGGCAGATAAGAAATAAGTCAACCTTGACTTAACCTTGAACCAGAACCTGAAGCCCAAAACCTGGGCCCGAGCCTGAAGGAATAGCCCGGGTAAAGCCCCCAAAACAAAATCTCATCAGTTACGGTGGTACTTTCCCAAGAGGGGGAGATGTTTATGTTCCGCTACCTCTTTTTGGGTGAATAGAAATTCAGAAAGATCAAGCTATGGTTTACTCTGAGAGGTAGATAGGGTCACCTTCAGGAAGGGAAGACCTTTTGAACTAAGAACAAAGCATAGATCTTGTTGTCCTAGTCGTAACGGTGCGAATGGTTCGTCAATCCGAGCTCATATGAGGGAGAACGAGCTAGTCAAAATTTTGGTTGACTTTTGTTGACTACAAAGGCTTAATGGAGACACAATTTGAAATTTTCTGTCGGATGGAATCCGGCCAATTCTGGTCGAATTTTAGGTGAATTTGTGGCCGTTTAATTTGTCTCCTTCAGTTATTTTTCGAATTTTCAAAAAGTTGTTGTTAAATAATATCTATATCTATATCTGTATGTATATGTATATGTATATGTATATGTAATATGATATGTATATGTATATGTATATGTATATCTATATCTATATCTATATCTATATTATATCTATATCTATATCTATATCTATATCTATTATCTATATCTATATCTATATCTAATCTAATAATATATATATATATAATATATATAATATTATATATATTATATATATTATATATATATATAATATAATATATATAATATATATTAATATATATATATATATATATATAGTAATTGTGTCTTAATGGAGACACAATTTTGAAATTTTTCTGTCGGACGTAATCCCGGCCATTCTGGTCGAATTCTAGGTGAATTTGTAGCCTGTTTAATTTGTCTCCTTGGTCATTTTTCGAATTTTCAAAAAATTATTGTTAAATAATATATATAATATATATATATAATATATATATATATATATATAGATATATATATATATATATAATATGGTAGGCCACGACCCCCACTAGCCCCAAAATATATTACAAAACTAAATTTTATTAAAAGGGCCAATGGGCCATGACCCCTGCCGACCGAACGCAACCATAAACCAAAATTTTAGTTTAAATATGGCTCGATGGCCATTACCCTGCCCAACCCTCCAACCAACTCCCACATATATTACAATCTTAACATTAAAGGGATGTGGGCATGCCACCTCTGGTCCCCACCACACATAACACATCCCATAATATTAATGGGCCAGTGAGAATTGAACCCGCCCGGCCACCTGGCTGGCCCAACCAACAAACCTCCATTTAATTCAAAGAACGCACACCCCCGTACCATATACAATGACTCCCACAATGACCGACAATGGTTATGGGGCGGGCTACCCAATGCGCACTTGACCCCCCCAACAAAGAAAATATTATTGTAGTTTTAAACGAACAATGTGTTAAAATGGAGGGGTTTGGGTTTGACCACCTCACCTCTTCCTTATAATTCTGAATTTTTAACCATTACACCAAATTATTTTTTTGATAGCTTCGCCCAAAAATTTATATAAAACCTGATTTGTTAGTGTGCCTAGGTAGCATGGAGGAATAGGGAGCGTGCATGGAAATTGAGACATATTTTTTTAATTAATTTATTGCAGGTGGAACCATAAGCCTGAGAAAAGGTAGGCAAAACCATGATTGGGCAAAATTCTCAAGCGGGTGAAATTTTTGTAGTGTCGAAATTGGACAAATTTTATGTCGATCCTACACTTCTCAGCGACATGAACCTGATGGTGCAGTCAAAATTTTGATTTGAGTAGCAAATTTTTAGAGGACCCAGAGGAGGGAATCTTTGAGGAATCTAGGGCGAATTTAAAAGATTCCTTAAGCCCCAGATTTCCGCTTTCTCAAAATTTAGAAATTTGACATTCGATTTTGCTCTATTCGACGTGACAAATCTAATGGTGCATTTAGATTTTCCATTTTCTCACTCCATTTTTTAGCCACTTTTCAAAATGGAATGCAGGGTGTCAGCATTCAACGTGCGAGTAGTCATTCCATGAGATCCAATGTCGTGGGATTGATGGTACGACCAATTTCACCAGTTTGACATCCTCTTCTTCAGATGGCCCCAGGATGTGAGGTATATACAGTGTGTTCATGTACTTCTTTTTGCTATGAATTGTGCTGCACAAATCCCCATTTGATGTTTGATGTTGGATCTTGTTTCTTACTTGTCTCATGGTTCCTTCTTGATGTGATGCAATATAATTTGTCTAATGTACTTGTTGTCATGATTCGTCATGTTTTATTTGATATCCCTTTGTTGTCATGCTGATGGGATCCTCATGTTGTCACCATGTATGTTTGCATTGGGATCCCTTTTATGCCATGTTGGCGGGATGCTCATTATCATCATGCATGATTTTAGGTCATAATGATAGGAGTCCTTTTTGGATGAGGTTCCTGTAGTGGAACATCTCTTGGAGCCACTCCTGTCTGAGGGCATTTTCCTTGTATTATAGTGACGTCACCTCTTATGTACATCATCACTATTGACAACACTTAATGCAATGACATACACCATCTTGAGACCGGGGCCCAGAGACGTAGTCCCTCCTGGATGAACTCCATTATCAATGTCTTGAGTTTTATGTTGCTGATGATTGTCATGTTCCTTCTTCTTTACAACATGCATTTATGTTCCTTTATGCTATTTTAATTGCAATTCTAATCACATCACGAAAGCAAAAGATCTTGGTTAAATCCGGGAGTTGTGTCAACTCATATCAATACCAATCACTGATATGCTAATCCATAGGATCACTTTGCTACCACACTCAGGGTTGAATCCGGCCAAGGCATTTGGTAGAAAGGTGGGTGAACGCGACCTCGCGGAGAGAATGAAGGACAAGTTTAAGCTTTTCAAGAAACTGCACGGGTACTCAATTTCCAGCATAACTGACCCCATGTTAAGGTAGCCACCCAGATCTTAACTAGGAGAATAATGAGGAAGTGTCATGCAGATGAAGTGTCGGCACCAGTTGTGTCATTAGTGGCCCAGTGCGTGGAGGGCATACAATTTAGTTGGGTGTGCTACTTCTGTAGTGAGCTCCTTACGAACTGTAGAGAAGCGCAAGACCAGAGTAAGACCTTCCATTACGCATGGCCTTTATTATCAGTCATACTAGTCATGTGGGAATTACTAGAGGATAGTCAGTTTCCTTCGATTGCGTCATATTTGCCAAAAGCAACGAATTTCGCTTCACTTTGGGCCACAAAGGACATCGAGAGGATCAAGGACAATAACATCTTTTGGGTGCTGATGGAGGAAAGCATCCGCGCCGTGATAAACTGCAAGTCGCGACTATCACCAAATGTCTTCGAGTAGTTGTCAAGATATTTGGAGGTCAAACACTGTATCTCCATCTGGGCAAAGAAGGACCCTGAGCAGAAGTGGTATGATCTCCCATACCTTGCGACAGATGATGTAATCGCAATGGTCATTGAGCATTGGCCAGTAGAGTGGTGCACAGCCTCCAACTTGTCAGGCGAGTCCATTACATTTGCAAGAAAGTAGATGAAGGAAGTGGCCTGGTTGAAGATGCAACAATTGGCTGAAAAGACGAAAAAGGAGGTTGAGGAAAAATTCAGAGCATAGCACGCTCCAAAGGAGCAGGCCAAAGAGAAGGAAGGGGAGGAAGAGTGTGACTTTGACAAAAGTCAGAGGTCTCCTTTACCATAGATAGAGGATGAAGAACAACAATCCAAATAGGGTGGTGGAGACTAGGAGAGTACTCCATTCTAGGTAAAGCGCACTTGGGAGCATAAGAAAGAAGGGCCATGGAAGAAGCCTAAGGCTAGTAAATCATCACTTGACCCGATCAGCTTGAAAGAAGGTGACTTGGATGACATTAGAGAGAAAGTAAGGGATGCGACCGTAAACTGCTGGAGAAGTTTGAGCAACAACATAAGAAAGCCTTGGTTACCATTCAAATGGGTCTGCGTGAGCTACAGATCCAAACTACTCAATAGAAGACCAATATAGGAAGGGGCAACGTGGCATCGACTAATTTGGCACCAGGAACCTCTGAAGTAGCGGAGATGGTTTGCTCCTTGGATCCCTAGGACGTCATGCTGCCAGATGGAGATTTGAATGTAGAAGCGGAAGTTGATAGGGCTATTGTTAGCGCTCTCAAGAAGTTTGGGTTGAACTTGGTCACGCTTCCAAGTGAAGCTCTTCACACCTTGTAAGCATGTGTGATTGCAAAACTTTAGGCTCAAGAGCAGTGCACACTAATTGTGATCAATGAACAAAAGGTAAATAGTGTGCAGATGTTCATTGAAAATACTTCGACAATTGACACATGGAAGAAGGTGCAACAGAAGAATGAGCACACTGTAGCAGTAGTCGCTGAAGCATTTAGAACTATTTCAGAGCTACATATCCCAAAAGAAGTGCCAGTGGAGGCCAAAATTTGGAAGCTCACTGTAGGTGTACGGGACGCAAAGACAAATCCGGCCAAGGTTCAGTTTAAGCTGAACCTTAATATCATAGAGCTTGAGTTGAAGGCCCAACCTTCAACTCCACCAGAGGTCAAAGAGCAGCATGAGGTAGCTATCAAGGATGCAATTGCTACAATATATGTTGAAGTAATAGATTTCATTGTGCTCTTTGAGCAGTTGCTGGAGGTACTCACCAGTCTGCAGGAAGATCCCAACCTGCATAGGTTAGAGACCAAGGTGAGGGAATTACAATAGAGCTGTGGTGAGGTTAGAGTGATGGTGCATACCGTCACCATCAAATAGAGGTTGGCCAAGTTGCAGGAGGAAAAGGGACTGAAGGAACAGGTGGACATAGCACAACGAAGAGAGGTGGTACTGAAGGCCAGATTGGGACCTTGGATGGATGAAGCCTACATGCTCACTACCACCAGTGAGGGGAAATTGGCTATCCTACAAGAAACACAACAGGAAATCAAGGTAGATAGCGTATGACCAACAATGAAGCAACTAGTGGAGTAGGTCAAGCAGGCGGCAACATAGTGTACTGCCGAAGTTACAGTTGTGCAAGTGGAGATGGGAGGTCTTCGCGATAAGATCTCCATGCTAGTAGAGTGACTCGGGGGTGAGTCACCATATTTGTGTTGGGGGCCTGTTGGGAATGGGTCCCCTAGACTTAATTTTGAGGTTAAAAGCCCACAATTTGGGGCAGAAAGCCCAAGTTTTTGTATAAGAAGTGTAAAGTCTCCACATTTTGTGGTCACGAAGTGTGAATATGTAAAGTATCATAAAGGGACTCCGCCCCTCTTTTATGTAAGTCATGTCAGCTTTAGAAGATCTACCCATGGTCCTCAGACCATGGGATTGTATAAAAAGGGAAGTCTTAGAAGATTCTAAGGTAGTTATTGGTATGTTTTGAGTCATTGATGAATGTAATGGGTCTGTGAGAGCTAAGAGCGAAGAGTCTTAACATAGGAAAGAGGCTCTATAGCTATGTGCGTAGAGGCCTAGGTTAGAAGTCTGCAACTAAGTACGTAGACCCCTATAGTTTTGTGCACAGGGAAGTTAGAGTCTATAAAGAATATCTGAAGCATCAATAAAGAGAATTATTCTGGAATTATCTGTGTATGATCTATTTTACTTTTGTTATAAATGCATGTGATTATTTTATGATGAATACTGGGTTTATGTTTTAATGCTGTATTGATGTGCAAATCCATATGTTTTACTTTGTTATATGAACGTAAGTAAGAATATACGTTTACACGAAGATCATCTTAATGCATGTTAAAGTTATCAGATACTTAAGCTAATTTGGGTAAATACAAAAGTAAGAGTAATTATAGAGGCACATAAGTGTTTGATTCACCTATTTATGGTATGCAAAGGACAGTCATAGACCTTCACGAAGATCTAGAGGACGACTAAGAGAAGTATATCAATAAGCCCTAAAAGGCTTATCGATCAGCACAAAGGAAGGTTTAAGGTATAAACCGAAATCACTACCACCTCTGGGTGCAAAAACTTAGTTCCTTCATCCCCCCATACTACTTCGGGTGAGGCTTCAGTCCACACTCTGCAGATTGATGCAGAAAGGGCCAGTACTGTAGGGATTTGCTTGGCTAATTAATGTTGAACCTAGGTCAGGGCCCATCAAACCAACAGAAGGGTTATATTATAATAGGAGAAAAAAACAAACATAAAAACTTGTAACAAATAGTAATGATGCCTTGCCAAAGAATTGGACTAGAACACCTTTACCCTTTAGTAATGGTAACCCTAAACCCACACCAAACCAAAAAGGTGATGATGCTTCATTAGATATTTATTTGGTAAATGCTTTAACTAAACTGAATGTTTCTGTCTCTTTCCTAGAGTTGACAAAGATTGAACTTCGAAGACATAAAATAACGAAGATTCTCAACCTTGATAAAAAACCTAAAGATCCTCCTGTAATCCTGCAAAATATGCATGATGGTCGAAAAATGGGGGACATGCACCTTTCTTTCTTTCAAAAGTGGTAAATAAGTTAATTTTACATAATTGTATGCTTGAATCCGGAGCCTTTGCCAATGTAATACCCCTAAGGTCATGAACAAATTAGAGTTACAAATCATTAGACCATATAGTAAAGGGTGTGTGCATTTGGCTCTAAACTTTATCTAGGTTTATGGTTTAATTATGATATCAAGGTCACTCTAGCAGCTAATCATGATATAGAAATTCTCATTGATAAATTTTTCATTGATGTTCTTGATGCCTAACACATGCTTTTATCAAGAAAGTGCTTAGCCATAGCAGGTGGGAACTTGTAGATGGATTTATCTTATGTTTCCATACCCACATTAGGCGAAAAACCACTTATCCTTATATGAAGCCAAACATTCCATATCATGTTGAAGACATCAATGTACCCAAAAATTATATATTCAACATTGATTAAAGGTGGGTGGATAGATATGCTCCCACTAATTCAAAGAAATCATTAGAAGATCAATTTGATGACTTTTCTCTCTTTCTTCTTTCATTTGAAGGTTCATAAAGAAAGAGGAGTTCCTTGGGCCCTTGAACCTTCTGTTATTATAGAAACATGTTGATCCCCAGGTCTTTGGGACGCAAAAGGTTAACGAAGAGGTTGAGGGGAATATATCTTTACCTTCATTTAAACCAAGTGATCAAAAGATTAAAATGAAACAATGAGTCAAGAAGAAAAATAAGGATTCCCAAGTAGGAGAACTTGTCATAGTTAAAAATGACTTGTATCCTTATAGGATCCATGGAAAGGTAGGAATATATTTTACTTATATCTATCCAACATAGATGGAGGGAAGTTGTAATTCCCAGTAGATGGAAATATTCTTATATTATATATTGGAACTTGTTTCATTTTAGATTACTAAGTTAGAGTAGGATTGTGTGCCTTGCATTTTAGTTTTTTTATCTTATTTAATGTGTTCATGTTTTTTTTTTCCCATAAGGAAAAATCGTAATTTCATTAATCCTTATTTAATGTGTTCATGTTGATTTTATTACATAAATAGATAGATTTCTTATTTTACTTTAACTAGAGATTATTTTTTGTTAGCTTCTATTATCCTTCTAAATCACAATCAACAACCCACTCAGTTGTTATCAGTCAATTTATTTAAGTAATACAACTAACATGCTTATGAGTAGCAAGGATTGTCGAGATTCTCATGCAATCTTACTTCCAATAAATGGATTTAAGCACTCTACGATGAGCATATGTCCTTGAGTTGGAGCTAGATGTTACCTAGTCAAGTGGGTAACCCATGGAGAAAACTTTTATCTTATTTGATTAGCCTACCAGCGAAAAATCCCATGATGATCTACAAATAACTATTCCTAAGAGCTCTCCATATATACTTCGTTCAATGCTTTCCACTGTTGTAATGTACCTTTCCAAGAAGATTGATTTAATAGTTCATTTTTAGTTAGAGAGAAAAATAAAAATAAAAAAGTGAAATGAATAATTAAATTAAAAAGCGTTATAAAGAGAAAATCCATAATATTTTGATGACACATGGTATTGACCATGGTATTTTAGGAACCCATGGTATTTAGAGGGGAAAATAGTTATAAAATAAAAGGAGATTCGAGGAAAAAGGGAATTATTGGATATTTTATAGATTCATATTATAGTTTTAGTAGCTTACCGTGTGAGGAGAAACCCTTGTAGAATTCCCAGTTTCAGTGTTGATATATACACCCTAACTGGTGGCAGTTAGTTTTGATGGTTGTAAAGTCACCATGACTGATCAGTTGTTTTTGCAGAAGAGGAAAATTTGATTATTTAAGGAAGTTGAATTTCCAGAATCAATAGAAGGCCAAATTGTTGAATAATGAAGACTAATTTTCCCAATTCCAAGAGGATTAATGTATTAACTTTTAGGATAGCTAAATCGGTACTTTGCTATGGAGGTCGAGCTACATTTCCAGAAATTTCCTACAAGTTTTTCCTCTAAATTAATTGATGTAAAATCATCTCCAGATTATTTATAAGATCAATTGGATTTGTAGTATTTTCCTAAATTTTTTGGATTGTGCATTTACGAAATTTAATTATCGACAATTTTATGGTGTTTTTAGAAAAAGATCCATGATGTATTTCTTTGGAAATAATTCTTTAGAAATTTAGCTAGATAAAAAAAAAGGATATTACAATGGTATCAGAGTTAGTTTTCGTACCAACGTGAAGGGTTTATTTGAAAAATTCTTCTGAATCAACAAGAGAAATTGTTTGAGGAATTATTTCAAAATTTTGAAGATTATAACAGAAATTTCACAAGGGTGATAAAGAAAGTTGGAGCATGGGTATCATTAGAGGCAGTGAAAATAATCTGGAATTTCATATATGAAGATGATAGAGTTATGTTTGAAGAGATTTGTGCATTTGTTGAACATAATCCTAACACGAAGCAAGTTCCTTTGTGCAAAACAAGTGGGGTGTGTTACTACACAAACAAGAAGGCCTTGTAAAGAGGCAAAATTTATAGGGAACAACAACACTTGGGAAAGAGGTCCACTATCACCACAACTCAAGTCCCCTACTTTTTATGAACTTTCACCAATGGGAGAAGTTTTGGTAAGAATGGAAATCACTATAATGATGCGATCAATGATAGGACATGAAGTGATTTCCAAGGCCCATTCAAGGAGAGACACAATATAAGGCTCATTTGCTTCAAAGAAGCTCAAGGTATCTACAAGAAAGACCTAAGGTGGATGTCAAGTTATAGGGTTTGTGAATATACAATAGAGATAGGCATGCCTAGAATCAAGATATCCATAGTGGTATAGGACCCCTCAAGAAGTTTTGTAAGGCGATGTATTACTCCCAAAATGTTTTCTTCCTATACTTGAAAGACTTAGGATGGGACCACATGGGACCCAAGGTTATGACCAATCATGGGAGAAGACTCTCCTAAGCACGCATTAGGTCATGGTATTTTAGGGAGAGGGTTTCAAATGATTTACTCCACCAAGTACTCTGTGAAAAACCCCTAATGAGGCCTCTTACCAAGACATTCAAAATGATTTTCAAGAATGAAACTATAGTTTGAGTTTTCTCACAATCCAATTGTGGGAATTATCTCAAAATTAGAGGAGAGCTAGGGGAAACATCAATGTAGTAGGTTGTCCAAGTAATTTTACAAGATATCCTTTCTAATTCAATTCACATCAAGCCCTAAAAAGTTGTCTAGGGAAGGGGTCGAAAAGGTTTGGAAGGTGAAAATGAGTAAAGAAACGAAGTTGAGCATCAAATTTCCTTAGATTAGTGCCTTGCTCTTGGGATATGGAGTCTATGTGCTTAAAACATTTGGAAAAAATTATCTTCAAGAATGCTAAAAAATGATGCCCTACCATACACCTTTCAACATTTACCTATCCAAGTTCTATGGCTTCCCATGGAAGAATAAATAACTCTTATCCAACTAGAAAATTCTTCTACTTGCCATATAATGAGTAATGGATACAATTTCCATTCAGATAAACTTTTTAATGATATTCAACAAAATTAGGGCAGAAAAGAATTTAATAAATTGCAACAATTCCAGACACTAGACATTAGGAAACTTATTCAACAAAATTAAGAACTTAAAAGATGACAAGAGTTATATCCATCTAAAGAAAAATAAGATAGCTCCAAGATGGACAAAAAATTCAGCTCCAAAAACATCGAAATGCATCAAGGGATCTCCAATAGATAACCAAGAAGAAATATTAAATTCCAAAAATATATATCCAAGTTGTTGCGATGATGATAAATACAAATGAGGTCTCGCTTTATTTATATGAGCCTCTACATGTTCCATTTAGCCTAATATACCCATAAATTTACTTTAATGTGTAAAGTAACAATAACTTTGGTGAGAAGCACACCAAATAGCTCAAATGTGTAAGATAATCCATCCAAATGAAGCCAAAATGATACGATAATGGTGCAAAGGGTCATTAGAGGGCTTAGTTGAGTCCTCAAGTGTCATGATGAAGTAGAGGCATCCACAAATGATAGACAAAGGGGTGGCCCCTTGATCTCCAAGAAAAATACCATCTGGTGCTCCCAAGTGGCTCTAGGACACAATAAATGGTCTCATGGGTCTCCTGGTGGCTCAAAATCAATTCAATTCTCCCTCAATGAGGGATAGAATATGAAACACATCATCCCATGTCTACCTAGGAAAGACATAACCTCCTCTGGGCTTTGGACCAACTGCCAAGTGTCAAGTGCAGTGTGTAGCCAACTGGGGCAATGTGGTCCAAGTGCATCATCATCTTTGAATAACTAGGTAACATATAAGAAAATGGTGGTGTTGAAGAATCCAATGGTGTGGAAATCAATTATATGCATGGTTGGAGTCCCATGGCTCTCAACACTCACCCTACAAATGCCAATGTGATCTTATGGAGGGCTTGGATCCCATATAGGGAAGCCAAGTCCAATATGACAACCCAAATTCAATCCAATATAATATCCATTGCGTCTCCTCACCCTCCAATACAAGGATTCATTAGTGCAATTGAGTGAATAAGCTTGTTAATCAAGGGCAGAAATGAGAACTTCATAGTGGATTTCCCTTCCAAATTTGGGGCTTTGAAAATGTACTAGTTGTTCCTTCTTGGGTAGGAGAGGTTAATGAAGGACCCTGTTACGTGGTTTCAACCTCTAAGGGAATGACAAGTCCAAGGCACACCCTTCAAATGTCAATTTTTCATGTGAAATAATGATGGAACAGAGTGGGGACAAAGGGAAGGCTTGAAGCCACATGCCATGGTACAAGGGAATCTATGATGAGGAAAGCCCACACCAAAGTATATGAATGTTGGAGGGAAGAATCATGGTACATGAGTTAACCCAACATTTTTTTTCCATCCTTCTTCACTTGCCTTTTTCTTTTTATTGATTCTTTTTTATTTTACTGCTTGAGTCTCAAAGGGATGAGAGCATGATTCGTAAGATATATCAGTGATTACCCCCTTAAAGTGAGACATTTCATCTCCCACTAGGGGTTGGGAAATTCATGGGTTCCTTAATGATTCAAGGGGTACTCAGAAGGGCCCTCTGAACCAGGGAGATGGTCATAATGATAGGGGGTAGAGCTCATGTCCGACTTTTTGCCACATGCTAAATTTTATTGTGCCGACCCTCTTTTGCATTTTGTGGTACGTTTCATGTTATATGTTTCCATATTATGTTTTTACCTTTATTTTTAGCTACATCAACCTTTGGGGCATCCTTCCATACTTGACCCAAGGTGTGGGAAAGGGGAAGAGGAGGCTAACACCTTATGGACCCAATGGAAAAATGTGGACCCAAATAGGAAAAATGTGAAAAGGGCTTGTAATGAGTAGAGGGGAGTGAGATATATGGTATCGAGAAGTGGGACCATGCAACCAAATTAGGGTTTCCCATGTAATTCCACTCCTAAATATAATAGCCAATAAAGGAGATTCCATGGGACTAGGATTCATGATTAACCCCCTCGTTGAGGTAAGGGAACAAGAGTAAAATCAAAGCTCTTCCTTCTTCGAAGTCACCCAATAATACATGTCTAAGTGTGCACAAGAAAAATAAGCATAAACACCCAATTACATAATGAAAAACCATACCTTTGGAATTGGATGGCTCAGCTTCAAATATATGATCATGACAGATGAATGAGGGTACACAATGGTTGGTTCAGGTGGCGGAGAATGGTAGCACATCAAAGCCATCAGGTGACTACAAGGGGATACTAGGTATTGACTAAAGACAAATGTAGGAGTAATTTTTTCCTATGGCGTCACCCACTGGTGGTGGGTAACATCTGGCTCCAATAGGGACACAAGCTCTCAATAAAGTGCTCAAAATATGTGCTAGAAAATTATATATTACAAAGAAATGGAACACATAAAATATTGCAGAAATATAAACACAGAATACTCATAAAACAAGAGAGACATAGATATATGTGGTTCACCCAATTTTGGTTACGTCCATGAAGAAACAACCAGTCCTTTCTTTTATATTATCAAACAAAATGAAGAGATACAACCTACAATAAATCTGTTGTAATTCCCTCTTCACTCTCACACAATCTCCTCTCTCTTTCTCACTCAGAATACGGATCTCCATAAATGTAATACAATTCCCTCATATATAGCGAGGGGTTTCCTTTTAGGGAAAAAAACCCTAAATTAAACATAAATTCTACCATTATATTTTCGCATAATGAACAACCCAGATTGACTATGAAATTACAACATTTTACAAGGCAATTTTACATCTATTTTTAGCTTCAGGTGCACTGCCCCTGATCCCCGACCAGGGGGGAGCTCCAAATAATCATCGTCGCTCCCCCTGGACCCCCCTGGTAGTGTACATAGAAGGGCAGTGTTACCACCCATTATGAACTAGGGTCCAATGCGGTGATACCTTTGAATACAAAAGATAATCAGGCTCCACACCCAACAATCTCCCACTTGGAGACTGATTATAGCAACTCCACCACTACTTCATTTGTTGGAAAATGACTCCACTTTGGACATGGTTATTCGTCATCTTCATCATGATACTTGAAGACCAATTGAAACTAAGCAAAATCTCAATTTTTCCCTGGTTACAACTTTTGTTAACATATCTATAGGATTCTAGCTAGTGTTTATATTTTCCAGCTTCAACTATCCATCTTCCAATGTTGACCGTTTGAAATGGTACTTGAGCTGTATATGTTTAGTATTGGAATGAAATGCGGAGTTCTTTGCAAGATGTATGGCACTAAGGCTGTCATTGTATAACTTGCCCAACTCCTGCTTCCTACCCAATTCATCTAGAAAAAATTGTAACCAAATCATTTCTTTACTAGCCTCTGTAGCAGCAACATACTCTGCTTCCATTGTTGAGAGTGCAACAACACTTTGTAGTTTTGAGACCCAATTGAAAGTTGTTCTACCTAGAGTAAACGCATACCCTGTAGTGCTCCTCCTGTTATCTCTATCACCCGCCATATCTACATCAACATATCCATGTAGAGTAATGTTTGAACCACCAAAGCATAATGCTTGATTTGTGGTACCTCTCAAATACCTGAGAATCCACTTCACTGCCATCCAATGTTCTTTTCCTAGATTGTTCATGTAACTGCTCAAAACTCCCACTGCATGTGCAATATCAGGCCTTGTGCAGACCATTTCATACATTAAGCTTCCAACTGCTAATGCATATGGAACTTTAGACATATAACCTATTTCTTCTTGAGTCTTTGGACACATTTCCTTACTTAGTTTGAAATGGCCAGCCAAAGGTATACTAATTGGTTTTTCATTTTGCATATTAAACCTTTTCAATGCCTTTCGTATTTACTCACTCTGAGACAATGTTAATTTGTGATTCTTCTTGTCTCTAGTTATTCTCATACCAAGGATTTGTTTTGCAGCACCCAAATCCTTCATTGCAAATGAGTTTTCCAATTTTATTTTGAGCACATTTATTTCATGCATGTTAGAACCTGCAACAAGCATGTCATCTACATACAATAACAATATAATATAGATGCCATGATTTTTCCTTTTGAGATAAACACAATGATTAGAGTGACATCTAGTATAACCTTGTTCAGACATAAACCTGTCAAATTTTAGATACCATTGCTTTGGAGCCTGTTTTAAGCCATACAAGCTCTTATTCAACCTACACACTAGTTTCTCCTTCCCTTTTACCTCATATCCTTGTGGCTGCTGCATATATATCTCTTCCTCCAAATCCCCATGGAGAAAGGTTGTCTTTACATCTAACTACTCAAGATGCAAAGCTTCAGCTGCTATTAGACTTAAAATAGTTCTGATTGAAGTCATTTTGAAAATAGGAGAAAATATTTCATCAAATTCTATACCCTTTTCCTGTGCAAACCCCTTCACCACAAGTCTAGATTTATACCTTTTTCTACCTCCATCTTATTCCTTCAACCTGTAAACCCATTTATTCTACAATGTTGTTTTACCTATAAGCAACTTGACTAAGTCCCAATTCTGGTTATATGCTAAGGAGTCCATCTCTTCTTTCATGGCTTGCTCCCACTTCTTCCTAGTTTCTACCTACACTGCTTCTTCATAACATTACGGTTCACCAGAATCAGTCAACAATACATAATATAATGAAGGAGAGTATTGTTCAGGGGGTATACTTATCTTGGTAGATATTCTAACACCACTTTCATGCATTTGAGGTGCTTGTTGCTATTGTGGTTGTTGTTGTTGTTTTGGCTATTGATCATTATGATTTCCAAGCACCTTAACTTTTTTTGTGATCTCATCAAGCACTATGTATTCTCTGTTTTCTTTTTTCTTGTTTATGTTCCTGCATCTGATCCTTATACAAAACCTTTTCATTGAATATGACATCTCTTCTTCTAATTATTTTGTGGTTTTCATAATCATAAAAGCGATAACCAAAATCATTAACACCATATCCAATAAAGGTACAATTCTTTGATTTTGCATCAAGCTTTGTTCTATTTTCTTTATTAATGTGGACAAATGCTTCACAACCAAAAGTATTTAAAAATAAGTAGTTTACCTTTTTACACGTCCATGCCTCCTCTGGAGTACCACCATCCAAGGAACTTGAAGGCCCTCTATTTATTATATAAACAACAATATCTACAACATCTTCCCAAAATTGTAAAGGCAATTCTGCATGCAATCTCATGCACCTTGCACGCTCCATGATTGTCTTGTTCATCCTTTCTGACACACCATTTCCTTGTGGTGTTCATGGACCAGTCTTCTCTCTGCGAATTCCATTCTTTGAACAGTGCCTATCAAACTCTTTTCTGCAATATTCACCTCTATTTTTTGATCTGAAACACTTCAACCTTTTTTTTGTCTCATTTTCAACCAAAACTTTCCATATCTTGATAGGATCAAATACTTCAGATTTATTCTGAATATAATAAATCCAGGTTTTCCTAGTTGAACATCAATAAAAGTAACATAATAACAAGAGCCACTAAGAGATGATACTTGAGCCGGTCCCCATACATATGTATGCACAATCTCTAATATTTCTCTCTTCTTTTCTTTCCCAACTCTGAGGAATTTGACTCTCTTATGTTTTCCATAAACACAATTCTCACAGAATTTTAAATCAACGTGCTTCAAACTTGGCAACAAATTTCTTGAGTGAAGAATCCGCTTCCCCTTCCCACTCATGTACCTAAGCCTATGATGCCACAATGCTATATCTTCTCCTGTATAGGTTAAAGCATTAACATAATTAGAAATGCCATTGCATAAACACAATGTACCAACCTTTTCTCCTTTTTCTATTATTAGGGCTCCTTTAGTGACCTTCCAAGTTTTATCTGTAAAAGTAGTTACACAACCTTCACCTCCCAATTGCCCTGTTGAAATTAGATTTTTCTTTAGATCTGGGACATGCCTTACCTCCTTCAACAACCATTTATTTCCATTTTGTTGTTTTATGAAAACTGTACCCAATCTAATGATTTTATAGGGTTTATCATCACCCAATCGAACCTGTCCAAAATATCCTTGAACATAATCATGAAAATGTTTCCTATCAGGTGTGGCATGGAATGAGGCCCCTGAATCTACCACCTAGGCATCAATAATATTTTCTAATGAAAGAATCAAAGCATATTGAAACACATCACCTATCACATTCACTTCATGATTGCTTTCTTGCTATGCATCTCCTTCTTTTCCCTTCTGAGACTTGCAGTCTTTCTTTAGGTGTCCTTTCTTCCCACATTTCTGGCACACTATCCCTGATCTAGACTTGGATATATCTTTCCTTGACTTACTGCAATATCCTGGGCTCTTTCCTCTTTCCATTTTCTTCCCCTAGTCTCTACAGTCAAAGCATTACATGATGTCTCACTAGAGCTTTTCCATCGCATTTACTCACTAAGGATTGCACCGACGACATCATCAAACTTTAAAGTACTAGATCCAGAGACAAGAGTTACTAATGGCCATAACTAAACCATTCCAACTTTCTGGAAATGAGCAAAGAAATAATAAATCCCTAACTTCATCATCAAAAGTAACCCCTACAAAACTTAATTGACTGGTAATTGTATTAATTCATTTAAATGATCTGTTATCACCCAAAAATTCTCTAAACTTGGACAATTTACATTTGTTCCTAAGTCATAGTGTTAGAAAGGGGTTAAGTCATCTTTATGTTTTTAGAGTCTAAGTCATAGGGTCAGAGTCTCATTTCCATCATTAAATAAAGTCCATCAACATTTTCTGGTCCCTTATGGATCCCATATCATGTTTTAAGTTTCATGTGTCTAGTCATTTTCGTAGTGTAAAACCTCGAATTTACACTAGATGTGTAAAACCTCGAATTTACACTAGATTCACTACAAAATCGGGGATTCATGATCAATCCTGTCTAGCTATCAAATCCACCAAAAAATGTTAAATTTTCATCATCAAGTGTCAGTCCATGAACCTTTCCTCTCACATGCAACCATTCATATCCATCATTAGATTCATCAGGGGTCATTTGTCATTAGTCATTTTAAATTTCAAAAAAGGTTAGTTGATCTTGGTCATATTCGTGCAAGAGACACTTGGTGATATTATTAGTCCGAGTAAACAAGCCTAGGGTGAGTAGAAACCAAATTTTTCCCGCAGGGTTCAAGTGAGGCAGTTTTTCATCAAATTCAAGCGAGGCAGTTCCTTAGTTAAGCAAGGCAGTTTTCTTCCAGGTTTTATGTCTATAGGGATTTGAAAGGAAAAATGTCAGAAGAAAGAATAAATCAAAGGTCAGGTCGATGTCTAAGTATATGGCATATGTACATAATGGAACAACTGTAAAGAATCCTTAGAAATAATTTTTTTGAAAGAAAACTGTGTAAATTGATTCACACAATAGTTTCATAGCGCACTACGAAACTGCTGTAGGTGCAGTTTTGATGTTTTGATCAATTCTCAAAGGAAAGAAGCGGTTATTTTTTGGAGAATGATGTCGCTAGAGAATGTGAGGAGGTCACTTGTGAAAGTTTAAAGCTCAAGCAAGGAAAAAACTCAAAGGATAAAGGATATATGTAAAAGCAAAGTTCTTCACTACAAAAACAACAGTTAGTTTCATAGCACATCCAGATTGACCTTCTTCATGCACCTTCAAGGAGTTTAATTTTTGCACAAGTGAAAGAGTAGGGTTCTATGGCTAACTTAACATATGTTACATAATTAAAGGGGTTATTTTTGTCATCAAAAGATTTGAGGAACATCATTGAAGACCAAGGCTATAGTGCAGGGGACATATTCCAAGTTTTCAAGGTAGATAAAGGAGAAGCTATTCAAGGCCAGTAGGAGGGTTATGGACACTACCAAGGTCAAAGTTAAGGAGGAGCAGATGTCAAGCATTGAGTTTAATTCCTAGATTAAGTTTTTGTTATCATAATAAGGAGTCATACTCCTAATTGTATTAGGACTCTAAGACAACCAATTAACTATTACTTGTAATTAATAGTCTGTTTTAGGTATGAATAGGTGTCAGGCTAGGAAATTCGAATTCCCCTCAAGTTGGATCAGGGAATCCAAGATTGTAATGATAACTCTATAAAAGACAAGAGGTGGAATTCCCCAGGGGTTGGCAATTTTCGAAAGAAACAAGCACACCATGTTATTGTATGAGACTGTATGTTTTCATGTTAATACAGAGATATTGGCTTCACTACTCAGGATTTAGAGAGGGTTTTTAATGTTTTATTTTCTCACGGCTTTCTTCATTTACTTGCTGTGGTATAAACAAATGTTACTTAGAATTCATTGATAATTCTCTAACTCCCTTCATGTGTTTATAAACTCCGTTCCTTGCATTACATCTCTGTTTTGCTAATATATTAAGACTCTTTATGCCCTGACTTCCATGTTAAACTGATCTTGTTGTTGTACTGAAACATAATTTGACTCCATAGCCCAATAGATGTTTGCTGATTGGTATTTCAACCATTTATACATTTTCATTTGATGTTTTCATAGAGTTAGCCATCTAATCTTCAAATTAAAATTTGTAACCTAGTGAGAGAGCCCTCTCAGGTTGAGGAGGCTAAACCTCAGCCAAAATATTGGTTTGAAATAGTTACTCAAATTCTTCCTGATCAACAGCCTATTAGGGTCTGGTTTTGTGATAACATGATCAACAACAGATCCACCTTCTAACATCTGCATATTAAATAAACTCTTTATAAGAAATACCTTATTTGAGGCCGAGGGCTTTCATACAGTTTGGCCAATGCCAAAATTAAATCCTCTATTGTCGTTTCCTTTGAAATATTAAAGGCTATCGATAATTCTAGGCACAACCGTATTGTTCCAAGTGCCTTTCTATCGATAATATCCCATTCAGTGTCTATCATACTCATCGACTTCTTTGTCTTTCTGCTCAATGGTAGGTACAGATCTTTCTGATACAGATAATCTTGAATATGCATCTTCCATAGTTGGTAGTTTTGGTCGTTAAATTTTTCGACTCTAAACCTACCATCTTCTGCCATTTCTCCCACTCGAACCAAGAACTCTTTTCTCTTGCGAGTTTATCAGCCAAATAGACCTTTGGCTCTTATACCAGTTGTTAGAAAAGTATATATTACAGAGCAATGGAAGACATAAAATATTGCAGAAATATAAACACATAAAACACATAAAATAAGAGAGACACATATATACGTGGTTCACCCAATTTGGGCTACGTCCATTGAGAAATAGCCAGTCCTTCCTTTTATATTATCCAATAAAATGAAGAGATACAACCTACAACAAATTTGTTGTAATTCCCACTTCGCTCTCACACAATCTCCTCTCTCTTTCTCACTCAGAATACAGATCTCCATAGATGCAATACAATTCCATCATATATAGTGAGGGACTTCCTTCTAGGGAAAAAAAATCCTAAATTAAACATAACTTCTACCATCAAATCTCCACCTAATGAAGGGCCTAGATTGACTACGAAATTACAACATTTTACAAGGCAATTTTACATCTATTTTTAGCTTCGGCAGCATTGCCCCTGATCCCCCGCTGGGGGGGGGTTCCAAATAATCATTGTTGCCCCCCCTAGACCCCCCATGGCAGCATACATAGATGGGCGGCATTGCCACCCCATTACAAACTGGGGTCCAATGCGGCGATACCTTTGAATACAGAAGATAATCAGGCTCCACACCCAACAACATGTACTTGAATGGGGAGGTCATGAGAACACCAACAATATCTTGGGACCATAGACCTATTACCTACACATTCATAAATAAGGGAACAAAGTAAGCATGTGTCCATGACATACTTTGATGGTCCATGCATTCATTAAATAATAAAAGAAAACAGGAAAACAAATATACTCTAAAATGAGGGTTTATTCTAAATATACTTAATCTATCATAAGAAGAAGATATCATAGTAAATTCTAGTGCAAAAAATCAATTTGTAATGCATCCTACTCTACTATGCATGGTTACAATATTTAATTGCTAAGTATAGCCATACAACCAATGCAACCAACATACCATCAAGTCAATACAAAAATACCACCCCTATAGTAATCCATGCAATAAATTGGAAAGCAAGGATAAGAACCAACATATGTAAGGTTATGAGGGTAGGAGGTGGGAGAAAAAAATGGATAAGGGCTAGGAATCATGGATATGGGGGGACAAAGGGGCTGGATCTTGGACCATTGGATTATTTCTTCTAACCAAAAGATGGAGATGTTAACAATAAATCTCATGAAATTTCGATGAAGTGTTACCACGGGCATATCATCCTCATGGCATGAAGATATATATGGATTAGAAACATCTAAAATGATATTATCTTGATAATTTTGGAAAGAAAAAAATGTGACATCTTCATTATACCTAAGGAAAAACCACATATTTCCTTCTTTAAGAGGGTGACCTAACCCTTTGTCAAAACTATGGAAATGAACCTCATCACAAACATCCACTTTTTGGCCATCACAACAAGGGGAATACTTATCAAACATGAGGAAGAATCGCTTTTTAGTGACATGGCTAGAAGACGTATTCTTCAATGATCCCTTCTGCACTAGAGCTATTGGAAACATCGTCAATGATGAAAACATCCTCTTTGGCAGGAATGGCATCATATTGAAACATAAAGAAGAAACCTTTCCAATCATTAGGATACCCTTCATAAGAAAATTCATTTTGATCTACATTATTTATTGGAAGGGGCATAATATTTAATTCTTCTTGATGATCAGGTTCAATCCCCTAGCCTGTAGACCAAAAATCACTCATCAATTCCCATCATCTTGAATATTTGGAGATACATGTTTTTCTATATGTGACACTTTCCAAGGATCATCTTCATTGATTGTTAGGGAAAGATCCTCTTCTCTCTCACTTTCTTGAACCATGCCACCCAGAGTGTTTACTACATATTTTTGGTAATAAAGCTCTAAAAGAAGGGAGTATCTAGGAATTTTTTTATTTTATTTTTATATTCTTATTGCGTCTCATAAACCTTTCCTCCTTGCTCAAAAAAATGAAAATGGAGATATTTTACTTTATATTTTTCAATTAGATTCCCACAAGACTTATTATATTCATCCATTGTTTCTTACAACATTTAGAGGCTTTTAGGATCAATATCCTCATCTTCATCTTGGAAAGAGACACTTTCTATTTTATGATTTTTTTCTTCAATATGCGGTCATCATGGTCACCTTATTTATGATCAAGGAGGGAATCCCTTTCTTCCTTGGGGTCCTCTTCATATTTCCTAAGGGCCTTTTCAAATGCTACAACCAAAGATTGACATGCTTCCTCAATGGTTTGAAAACTTGGTCCTCTATGGAGGAGGATGCACACGAGAAATGTAGAAATAAAGGAAATACTTTTGCGTTGAAATGATTTAAGCTAACCAATATTAAGCATAATAGATAGGACAAACAATTCCATCTTTTCATGAAGTTGAGTTATATTTGCTCCTAAAATATACTTATGAAACTTATTATATGGTTGGTTGCTAAAGATGGATCCCCATTGAATGTTGGCATATCCCATTTGTATTTGAAACCAATCCATTGAGGGAAGCATGGTATGTCTAAGGTAGGAAAAATTTGGATCAACATGTTGTTGGTTTTTGGATATTAATGACATGGGAGTCACCACGGTGAATGAAAATTTCCTTAACGAATACTTGCTTCACCCTACAAACATTGGAATTTATAGCTTAATGAAGAACAAGGGTTAATTTCTTACAATGGAGTCGCCAAAAGGATATATAAATGATTTCATATAGGAACAAGACACACATCTCCTATCCTTGACAATGATGCCAAAAATGTTGTTGCATAAACTAGCAAGCCTTGTAAAGAGGAATGTTGTTGAACAAACTAGCAGACCTAGTAAATGGGCTAAATCTAGAGGGAACAATAACAATTTGGGACTAAGACCCACTGTCACCACATCGTAAGTCGACTTCTCTTATCAGTTTTTCACCAACGAGAGGAGTCACAGTATCCCTTACTTGTGATAGATGTATCAAAAATTGGTTTGAAGTGAGGCAAGGAGGCTCATTCAATGGAAGGTTTAATTAAAGTGTGAGCTTTGGGAGGAGCTAGTGGTACTTTCCATGAAAAACCCCTTGTAAGAAAAACTATGTGAGACCTAGGGTCGAGATATTTAACGATGTAAGAGTTTATCCAAGGTCAAGGTAGTCAAGAGAAAAGGTTTTGAATGATATGCTACTAAAGTAAAATACTTCAAGAAATACCTAAGTTGAAGGATATCCCCTATGGTTCCCACTTGATGTGATAGCTAGGGCATCAATTTCATTGAAATTCCACCATCGAAATTCATTCAAAACTTGTGGATGCCTAGAGGAGACATAAAGGAAGAATTATTTTTGGACAAAATCCTAAAATTCCTCCTTCCTAAAATTTTACACCAAGCCCTAGAAAGCCTCCTTATCCTTAAAGGGATGAAGAAAAGAGGGAAGAACAAGGTGAGAAGAATGATGTTTTGTTGAGTTAATGCGATCACCAAGGATTTAGGACGAGTTCCTAGCAATTGGGAAGTTGGAGTCAAAATGATCCTTTTTGTGAAATTTTCTCTTGAAGGAGATCTAGAAGTAGCTTTTCATGCCCTAACAGATGTAACTTCACGACTAATCTAGAATTTTATACTCCATTGGGCATAATTAATGGATTCTCAAGGATGAAATGAAATTAATCCCCTAGGAATATTCATTCATTGTTTGTCTAATGAGTAATACATGCAAAAATTCTCAATAGTTTTCAATGCTTCAAGCAATTCACATTAATTAGGGCACATTTAATAACCATAAGAGAATTATTCCATGCATTATACATTCATCAAAACATAAATATAACATCATATAACACTTACAAGACAAAGAAGAGTATATCCATCCTTCAATTTTCCAAAGAGAATATCTAAGAGAGATAGCGAAATTATTCCAAACATCAAAATGCATTTAATCATCCAAAATCATTCCACAAACTGTAAGAAAGAAATCCTCTAATGAGGTAGTCGAAAATACCAAGTGTGATGATTCAATAAAAATGAGGCCTCTCTTATTTATATTAGGCTCCCCAATTTCGAATTAGTCTAATTTAGCCTAATTAAGCCCCTAATAATATTTTAAAGTGTGAAATAATATGCCTTTGGTGACAAGCCCGCCAAATAACTACTAAAGTGAATGATAAGCCATCCCAGGAGGGCAAAAATAGTGCAAAATGGAGGAGGAAGGGTTGTTGGAATTCCAAGATGAGTCCTCAATGTGCCATGATGAAGAAGTGGGCTCCAGGAATGATGATCAAGGGGGTGTCCCCTTGATCATCATTCATGGAAAAACACCATGTGGTGCTACCAAGTGGGTATGAGGCAATAGAAATGTTATTGTTGTAGTTTTTTCTATATCATGTAACACAATTGCTTCAAAATATGTAGAAGCCTCCTAGAGACAACCCCCAGGTTGAGAGAAAGAAGTTAGTTCCTAGGACATCTGAAAGAATTGCTTTTGAAGATTATCTGTAGGGATTTTTGCTACATTCCATATGTCACGTAGTTTGAAAAGAGATAATTCAAGGGCTTGGTTCAATAGTCTTTCATCATGGTAAACTCAAGCAAACACATAGATCTAAATACTCAGGGGGTAAATATGGCTAATCTCAAAGAGAAATGTCTTGGTCTTGGTGGCCAACACACAACAATAGGGATCTTAACATTGTTGTTGTAGTATATATGAACAAGAGGAAGGAAAGGAAGTGAATTGATGCAGAGGGTTGGACATAACACAAAATACCAAGCAACAATATCCAACAGAAATATGGAAGAGTGTGAAATGAAAATGCAAAAAGAGAGGGGCATGAATGAAGGCCTCAAACTCTATGCCTCATGAATACATTTGTCACCAAAGAACAATAATTACATCTGTGCACATATAGGTACTATAGGCTATTAAATAACACAAGTAAATATGTAGTTAACATAGGTACTTTTTACTACTTAGCAGCAAACATACAACCATAAGGAGAGTGATACCAACAACTTCATTACACTATTTCAGAGGAGGAAAGACATACATGAAGTGATAAACAAAGGGGAAACATACTCCACATTGCTTTGATTGGAATCAACAAAAAAATTTCATTAATCCTTGAAGATGGAGTCCAAATCACCATTTCATTACATTTAACAATTGTATCAGCCCAAGGATCTCATGAACAAGAAAATTAAACCAAAGTGGAACCACATAATTCAAGCCTCTTGGGTGTAGAATTCTGGAACCTTTGTTAAGTGTTTCTTCCCTTTTTTTATAAGGACAGGGGGAGCTTTGAAAGTAGTTACAAAATATCTCAGTCAAGCTCCAGTTGTTTGATCGACTTCCTGTCTCGTCATATGAAGGTCTGCTTCCCAAATCATTACAAAGGATTTGATTCCTTTCTTTAAAATATAGAAATTAAAAAATAAAACAAATAAGGAAAATTGAATAATGGTTGAGAAAAATATCTCCTTGCCATTCATGTGATGGCCTTTGATCAGGCCACATCTCTACCCCAATGTTCCTCCTTAGTTATTTGGATGGTTTTCCTGTCACTTTCCCCTTAACAACTTGAATTTCCCACTTTCTAGAGACGGGAGCAATCAGTTGTGGTGGCCTTAGTGGTGTTGTGAAATGACAACTGCCAACTCATCCTTCTCATAACTCTCTTTATTGCATTATCGGAGCCCAATATGTCCTATAATATTACCATAGTGCTATATCATATCTTTGACTTATCAGAACTTTGTTCTTAAAATACATTACGAAAACAATGAGTTTTGATGCCCTTGGCCCTTTTCCATTATTCCTTGAAAAGTGTATCCCATAAGACAGAAGGTTGCCACCTACTACCTAGCCTTAAGGTGCTAAGCCTTCAGACTCCTACCAGGGGCCCTTCTCCCATTGTTAACTGCTCTACGCCTTTGGTTCGTTGAGCTCTTATGATGATGTGCCAACCCCAATATTGGAGCCCCCTTATCAGAACGTTTTCAAGAGTGAATTGTTATAAAGTGTCAACATCCACAACCTCTGATATGTTATCTTTGATATGACGTCATCACTCCATGTGGCACCTCATGAGTGGTGACACGTGTCACCTAGATTTCTCCCACTAGACCCCCTCAAAATGCTAAAACTGCCTGCCACGTGCCCTTTTGTATCGCCACATCATGCTGAATTCAGATGCCACTATAGCTTTATCAGAATCAATTATATGCTACTACGTGTCTTTATCAGAGCCAATCATATCCTTCCACGTGTAGCTTATCAAAACCAATCATATGTTGCCACGTGTCTTGCTAGAGGAGAGAGAAAAGGGCATGTCCACCTTTGGTTTTGTGATGAAATCCTTTACTAATCCTTATCAACGCTCCCCAACGGTTTTTAACGCTATCAAAACTTTTAACAATATCACAACTTTTTCAAGGTTTACACTTTTAGAATTTTTGATCCTCTGATTGTAGATGTTCCAATTTCCTCCAAGCTCCGATGCTGCCTGCTACAATGTATTGGACCTCCGACATTGCGACCGTTGATAATGCGAACTCCAACATCATAACCTCTGATATTGTGATGTACCTATAATGTGATTGTCGATATATTTGGACCTCCAATATGCGATCTCCGATATTTTGGACCTTCCTATGGCATTAATCCTTGAAGCTTTAGCAGACCATATCTTTTGATCTAGGAATCCATTTTTGGACTTCCACATACTGCTGTAAATATTGTTCATAGAACTTTCCAATGGAGAGGGTATGACTTCAGCTTTGAGGACTTCTTCTTCTTGGAAAATGACTACAAACTTCTCTACTCATTTACTCTTTGGAAAACCACATTTTGCAGTAAGTGACAACATTGGCTCCAATTGGGGACTGTGCCTTACTAGCAAGGTGTTGAGAACCTGCAGACTAGTAACCTTCACCATTGGGCATGGAGTCAAAAATATATTGAACTTATAAAACTAGAAAATTTCCATGGAACTTTATTTGTTGGGAGTCCTTTCCTCATAAAACTGAAATGAAGAACTACAAACTCTAAAATCTAGAAAATAAACCCTCACATAGCGAGATTATTTATTTACAGATCCTTCTTATGCATAGGCCTAAATTCACCCATGTGAGATGAACCTTCCAATGGTACCAGGTTAGCATTTGGGTGCTGGACCTAATGCCTCCATGCTACTGAAATTTAAAAATAAAAACAAGCACACACCATGAAAAATATTCAAACAAAAAACTTGATACATACTCGAGAAACAACATCTGTTGTTTATCAAAGAATGTTGTCATGTATTCAACTACTGGGTCATAGAATTGATGAAAGAAAATTGCAGCTACCTCATTTTCTTGAAAAGTCACTAACCAATATCTTCTTGGTTAGGGTAGTCACAAACACTACTTGGCTCTTTTTCTTTTTCACAGATGGGCCTAGAGGGGGGAGGTGAGTTCTCTTCTTTGAGACTTCGGGTTTAAAGCAGTTTGGATTTAAGGACTCCTTATTTTTTTGAATAATTTGATCTAAGGACCACTTCCCCTAGTCAGTTGACTTAGGAGGCTCTTGGGAGGAAGTTCCTTTGTTTTGGTTTTGTCTCCTTGATCTCTTTCTAGATGACTGAAGATCATATTTCTTGTGCAGTTGAGCCTGCATGAAATCAATGAACTGCTTCCAGTAATCATCAACCTCACCATAATTTAGCATTGCATTAAGATCATCCTCCTCTTCTTCATACGTTCTGACTTCTTTTTCTTCATCAGATAAAGACAGATAAAGGTTCCCTGAAACTTCATTGGTATCTTGTATCTACTGCTCCAGATAATCTATTATATATAATGGAGGATGGATGTTTTCTTGTTGTTATTTCCTCTCCCTTTGCAATATATTTAGGGGAGGCCTTTTATATTAGGGATTGAAACCTCGATTAGCAGCTTGAAAGTTTTATCGTGGAAGGTTTTTATTTTATACCTCCAATTTTATCAGTTTATTTGAGAAGTTCTTTATTAACCTATCCATCTCATCCATCTTCTGTTCTTGGGATTCTCTTCCATGACTTAAGGAAGTTGCCTCCTATTTCCCTTTTTTCTTCTCTCCAGGGTCAGTTCTTCTTCTTGACTTCCTTGTTGATGTAAAAATTTCTTCTACCTCGAGGGCATCAATATTGGGGGATTTTCCCTTGCAAATCCTTATGGATATTAGTCTTTCTATATCAGATACAGATGGAATTCTTTGTTGAGAGGTATTTGAGTGGGTATGGGGCCTCTTCAAAACTAGGGTGATGAAATTATGACTTGAGAGTGGATTCGTGAGCATGTTAACAATAAGATTGAAATAATGGAGTCGCTAAGGTGAGAGATCTTCAACCCACACTTCCCTTGCTCACCCAATAGAGGGAATGTAAAAATTGTCATACCAAGGGAAAAGTATTATGCTTTGTTCCCCGACAACTATGCTAGAAAGATGTTGTAGATTTTTCTATATCATGTCACACAATTTGTTTAGAGGATGTAGAAGCATCCTAGAGACAACTCCCAGGTTGAGAGAAAGGGATTAGTGCCTAGGGCATATGAGAGGAGTGATTTTGAAGATTATTAGTACGCATTTTTGCTACACTTCATATGTCACGTAGTTTGAAAAGAGTTAATCCAGGGGCTTGGTTCAATATTCCTTCATCAAGGTAAACTCAAGAAAACACATAGATCTAAACAATCATGGGGTAAATATGGCTAATATCAAAGAGAAATGTCTTGGTTCTGGTGGCTAACACACAACATTAGGTAGCTTAACATTGTTGTTATAGTATACATGAACAAGAGGAAGGAAAGAAGGGGAATTGATGTAGAGGGCTGGATAGAACACAAAATCCTAAGCAACAATATCCAACATAGATATGGAAGACTGAGGAGATGAAAATGTAGAAAGAGTGGAGTGCGAATTAAGGTCTCAAACTCTATGCCTCATGAATACATTTGTCACCAAACAATAATAAGTAAAACTGCACAAACATGTACTGTAGGATATTAAATAACACAAGTAAGTATGTAGTTAACACAGGTACTTTTTACTACTTAGTAGAAAACATACAACCACAGTGAGAGTGATACCAATATCTTCATTACACTATTTCAGAGGAGGAAATACATATATGAAGTGATAAACAAAAGGGAAACATACTGCACATTGCTCTAATTAGAATCAATAAAACAATTTCATTAATCCTTCAAGATGGAGTCAAAATAACTATTCCATTACATTTATCAATTGTATCAGCCCAAGAACCTCATGAACAAGCAAATTGAACCAAAGTGGAACCACATAATTTGGGCCTCTTGGGTGCAGAATTCTGGAACCTTTGTTAAGTGTTTATTCCCTCTTATAAGGAGAGAGGGAGCTTTGAAATCGGTTACAAAATATATCAGTCAAGCTCCAGCTATATGATCGACTAGATGTCTTGCATGCGAAGGTTTGTTGCCAAAATCATTACAAAGGATTTGATTCCTTTCTTTAAAATGAAGAAATTACAGAATAAAAGAAATAAGGAAAGTTGAATGATGGTTGAGGAAAATATCTCCTTGCCATTCCTGTGATGGCCTCTGCTCATGCCACTTCTCTGCAACAATGTTCCTCTTTTTTTATTCAGTTGGTTAACCTATCTCTTTCCCCTTAACAACTTGAATTTACCACTTTCCAGAGCTGGGAGTGATCAATTGTGGTGGACTTAGTGGTTTTGTAAAATCACAGTTTCCGACTCATCCATCTCATAAATCTCTTTATTACACTATCGGAGCCCAATATGTCCATTAATATTACCATAGTGCTATATTGGACCTTTCCTTTATCGAAATTTTATTCTTAAAAGACATTATGAAAACAACGAGTTCTAATGCCCTTGGCCCTTTTCCGTTGCTCCTTTAAAAGTGTATCCCATAAGATGGAGGGTCATGACCTACCACTTAGACTTAAGGTTCTAGGCCTTTAGACTCCTTCCAGGGGCCCTTATCCCTTTGTTAGCTACTCTTCACCCTTGGTTCGTTGATCTCTTATGACCATGTGCTAGCCCCAATATGAGAGCCCCCTTATCAAAACTTTTTCAGGTACCAACTGTTATAAAGTGCCAAAATCCTCAACCTTAGATATGTGATCAGCGATATGATGTCATCAATCCATGTGGAACCTCATGAGTGGTGACATGTGTCACCCATATTTGTCCCACTAGGCCCCTAAGAATTCCAAAATTGCTTGCCACATGTCCTTCTATATCGCCACGTTATGATGATGTCAGATGCCACTGTAGCTTTATCGGAACCAATCATATGCTGCAACATGTCTTTATCCTAGCCAATTATATGCTGCCGCGTGTAGCTTATTGGAAGCAATCTTATGTTTCCATGTGTCCTACTAGAGGAAAGAGAAAAGGGCCCATCCACCTTTGGTTTTGTGATGAAATAATTTTATAATGTTTATCAATGCTCCTCGGTGGTTTTTAACACTATCATAATTTTCAACAATATCAAAACGTTTTAAATTTTTTCACTTTCAGAAGTTTTGATCCTTGGATTGCCAACGTTTCGATCTCCTGTGAGCTTCGATGTTGTCTAGTCTGATGTATTGGACCTCTGACATTACGAGTGTCGATAATGTGATGCGTCGATAATTAGACCTCCAACATCCTGACCCCCGATATTGTGATGCGCTGATAATGTGGCTGTTGATATATTTGGACCTCTGATATGCAATCTCCAATATTTTGGACCTTCCTAAGGCTTCAATCCTAAAAACTTCAGCAGACCATATCTTTTAATCCAGCAATCCATGTTTGGAATTCCACATATCGTTGGAAATCTTGTTCAAAGAAATTTCCAATAGAGAGGATCTAATTTAGGTTCTCGATCCTTCTACTTCTTGGAAAATGACTGCAAAATTATCTACTCATTTACTCTTTAGACAACTGGAAACACATTTTGTAGTAAGTGGCAACAAGTATCATGGGTCTCCAAGTGACTAAATAACAAGTTGATGCTCCATCAATGAGGGCTAAGTGATTACACATGCCCTCCCATGTCTCTCCATATGAGAGAAAACCTCTTCTGGGCCCTAGATCAACTACCAAGTGTTAGGTGCATATGTGTGTGCTGCGAGGAAACGTGGTCCAAGTGCATCATCATCTTTATATGGCTAGGGAATGAAAAAGTAATGTGGTGGTACTGAGAAAGCCCATGGAGTGGAAATCAATTTTTTACAAGGTTGGAGGCCCGTGGCTCTCAATGCTCACCCTATAATTTCTGTTATGACCCTCTCGGGTATTGGATCTCATATAGGGATACCAAGTCCAAGATGATGAACCACATGCAATCATGTATAAGATCTGATGTGTCTCCTCACCTTCTAGTACAATAATTCAATATTATAATCGAGTAAATAAGCTTGTTAATCAAGGGTAGGTGTTACGCAGTAATTTGTCACCGTTGGTCACCGTCCCAGTTACCCTTGCTTTGAGACATTGGAGGACACATTTATGGACCTGTGACCAGTGACACAACTTAAAAACACTTGCACTGGATTCTCCTAAGTATGAACTTCAAACTCCCTGAAGACACCTTTTGCAGATTAGCCCTAAAAAGTGCCCTTTTTCCATTAGCGCGGGTCCACAGAGTCTTACCCGCGCCAATGGCTCAGTTCCTCCAAAGAGGGCGCGCCCATGGACGCTCTGTCATAGAGCAAAGCCCGCGCCACCTAAATTTGGTTATGATTTTTAGCCAGCGCGCACTGAAGTATTTTTCCTTCTTTGTTCATGCAGTTCTCTGGGAAAAATCTCATGGAAGTGGTCGAGTGTCATCTTTTTATCCATGACAACCAAGTTCAGTGGCTATTCTGGGACAATGCTAAATCTTCAGTAGGTGTTCGGATACAATGCATACTTCCTCCTCCTCCATCTATAAATGACTGTCACCCTGCATTAAACCAAGGAGTTTTGCTAGAGCTATTGTGAGTGCCAAGTTTATGCTGGATTGATAGTGAGAATTGAGAATTATAGAGGGGTTATGCTGCCAAAATATTGAGAGAGAAGAGGTCACTTTGCAAGGCGTATTTAACTACTTGCCCAGTCAGAGGAGGTTCAACGTCAGAACCCTTTGGTTGTAATCTTTCTCTGTTTTTACTGTTTAATGAATGACTATCATTATGGTTCCACTCATGTGTCTTTCAATGGTATTTGAGTTATGTCTTTTCTGACCGATATATAATTGCATATACTGGATTTTACGCTTGTGTTTGTATCATTCTTTGCTTGTGCAGGTGTCCATTTACGTGGAGCGTAAGGATTGTGACTAGCCAAAGCTAAGGGACGGGAGCAGCGTTTCTTTTACAACTACTAGCGTTGGATTCCAGGTAGATCCTCTTAATCGATCTCTGATTTATGCAATTAGGAACCTGCGTGTAGCGTGGCGTGATTGTTGCTAGACCCGTGTTGGGCTAGTGGGATCACCTCTGTCCGCAGAGGGGATTTACCAGTTCAACAATTTGGCGACTCCACTGGGGAGAAGATTGTTGTTTTTTTTTTTGTTGTTTGATTTGTAAACTTTAGACGGAGCCTGAAGCACTGCCAGATAGCCTTCGAAACACTATTGTTTTGCAGTAGTGAAGTAGATCAAAGCCACTTCAGTCAATCTCCGGTTTGGTTTACAGACTGAACAATTTCGACTTTGTCTTGCATGTTAATCTTTCTCTTGTTTACTGGCTTGAATAGCTTTCTGGATTGAATTTCTTGCTATTTCTTGCTTGCTGGCCTTTCTAGATACTGTAAACCAAGCTTTGGACTACCTGTTTTGTTTTTTTTTTACCTGCAAACTTGATTAGCGCGGTTTTTCTTCTGACAGTCGCGCCAGTTGGCGCATGTTGCTATCAGACAACCCGTGCCAATCCCTTTATAACGCACGTTGCAGTCTGACAGTCGCACCAGACTTGTTAACTTTTTCAAATTAGCTTGTTTGTTAGCCTTCTGAGCTTGGATTTGTATCTTTTTTCATCTTTTACAGCTTCTGGAAGTTTGTTGGACCTTTATGTGACTGGTTGTTCTTTTTATCCTTCAGTTGTTCGCCTTTTTCTATCGATTTTATATCTTAGCCTTAGTGGCTTTGCATGTTGAGCCTTCTGTGGGAATTTATGGTTTGATGATCCAGTCAGTTTGTTGGTTGTTTTCCACATTCCTCTGGTAGTTGTACACGTTTTGCATTCTATGTTGTAAGTAACTCACTTTTAGCTTGTTTATTTCTTGCTTGACTTCATTTGGACTTAGATTACATGGTTCTTTGAAGGTCTTGGAGTTTTCTTTGCTTTGATAGGTCATTTTTCACGGTTCAGAATTGGTTCTAGATTCCTTTGAGTGAATTCTCTATTGAGTGATTATCTCTTGAAATCTGTTGAGTGCATCATACTATTTTAAAAGAAAAGAAAAACAAAAGAATTTTGCTTTTTATTAATTAGCATTTTGTGTTAATTGTTGCTTTTAAAAAGAAAAAAGAAAAAGATTTTCATTTCTTGTTATTAGCTGCATTAGGATCTTTGTGATCGTTTTGTTTGTATAAAACTCTCAACTCTTCTGTAGATAGAGTTCATTCAATGAAACGATACAATTTTCGCATATAGTTTGCATTTAGGAAATTTCAAGAGACCACAT
>APFE031489011.1:65146-102715 GCA_000404065.3 Pinus taeda
AAAAAACAAGTTGTGTCAAAGCGTCTAAAATTTATTTTAATCAGAATAACATCACAAGTTCCCTCGTTGGTCTTTAGGTTGAGAAAATGGAGTCTACCAACCAAGGATTTACCCTTGGAGGAAATCCTAGTCCTTTATCCTCTTGGGGAGATGTTTGTGCACCCCATATGGCCACATTGTCACTTCTAGGGTTGACAATCGGCTTGCCCATATGGATCTTCTCTACCTCTGTCGTTCAGAATACCGTAATTCCTGAACAATCGGGTCATCAACTAGATGATACTAGAGTTGCCCCCAAACCTTCCACTTCATCCATTTCTCCCTCTCCTCCTTCCTCTTTGCTTGATGAATCTGGTAAAGCTAAGGATCAAGTAACTGAGAAGAAGAAGAAGCGGAAAGAGAAAAAGGAAAAGAAGAAGGAGCCAAAAACAAAAGGGGGAAACCATGTGTCATCTAGTGAAAATCCTCACACTGCACCGTCTAAACCTAAATCTCCATGTGTTATTTGCAAAGGAAACCACTATCATCGAGATTGTCCTTGCATCCCTCAGACCTTAAGGGACTGGTCTCCTCATTTGCACAATCCGGTGTCGTCAACCTCTGATGATCATGTTGAAAGTGCACCATCAACCAGTGAAAGCGAAGTATCTGGACAGAAAAGGAATCACAAATTTCGTTGTAAACTGTGTGAAAGCGATCATGCCATCCACCGTTGTCCCTTCCTAGATGAAGCTAAAAGAGTTTTGGATGACCGTCCTGCTTCACCACTACGACTTCCTCCTAGATATAAGAAACTATTACCAAGTCCATCACTGGTTGAAAATCCGGCTGGCACGCCATTGTGGTCAGCCGAAGCATCTATCATTGAAAATGAACCCTCTGAATCCATACCAGATGAAAGTCAAAAGGTCGAGGTGACAATTGACCCAGTCTTGCCTTCAGAAGGTTCATCTTGAAATGATACCATCACATAAGAGAACGAGAACGACACTGTTCAAATTATTTTCCTAAAAAAAGACTCCGATGAACTTGGGGGCAGTCTACCCATTCCTTTACCGTAGGAAGGAAGTTCATCGGAGTCATATCCGGCCATCTATTCGGTCCCACCTCCAAGCAACGTAGTCGTTTCCTTCGATTGGAATCTACTAGGCAGACCCCATTTACCGGCTAGTGTACCATTCCGAATAATTGTACAAGCTTATAGAATGGTCATGGCTGGTACCATCATAGATGAAGGAGCTTCTATGAGTATCCTTTCCTCAACTTCTTGGAAAGTGCTTGGTTCACCATTGCTTCTACTTGAAATGAGAAATCTGACAGTCTTTGACAAAGGAACCAGTCGATCATTAGGGATCCTTCCCAATGTGCCCATTACTTTGAGAAGGAAAACCATTCACATGAATGTGATGGTAGTCCAAGGACCCCTGGATTATAATCTGCTCCTTGGGCGAGACTATGTTTATTGCATGGGAGCCGTCGTCTCCTCACTCTTTAGAGTAATGTGTTTTCCGCATGAAGGCAGAGTGGTCAAGCTCATAGACCAGCTGTCATTCCCCGGTTCACACATAGAAAATAGTCAAATTCCATCCCTAAATGGTCTTTTCACGCAAGGAATGTCTCATCGATCTCCAGTGTGTACACCTGATGAGCGCGAGTGATTCTGGAGGATATGGCTGAAACCCAGGGGGCATGCACCTTAACCTGCTTCGGCAGGGAAACTCTAGGTATAAAGTAGGTTTCCGCGGAGGAAGATGACTGGTCCAAAACCCGTCCTGACAGGAAAAGGGAGTTAGACGAAATAAGATTCCCTCGTCAAGGTTAGGAGGTTGGGATTTAGAACCACCCTAGTCCAGATGGACTAAGCCAGGAAGTGTTTCTATATACGACGTGGATGGAAACTGTCTTACGAAAGTAAGAGCTTCTATATGGTAACCTGGAAATTTTTCATTATACTTGGGGGCATGCAAACCTTTTTTCATGCAAGTGAAGAGCAACCATTTATTTTTTTAAATTTGTAGGTCCTCTAACCCTTTAAACTGATAGGATTGGTTTTCTAGAGAAACTTCATAGTATTGGGTGATCTAAGCTTTACTTGAGGTGAAGAAGGGCTTTCTTGCTAGAGGATGATGCTAGGTCAAAACAATTGGTTGTAATCCTCTTGCTATTCTTGATATTAATAAAGTTATTCAAGTTTTCCTCCACATTCTTGTATGTTTGATTGTATATGCATTTGTGTGGTTAATACATATCTGGTCCTGTGTTATTTATGAAGATAGATCTCTGTTCTTCGATAGTATTATGCTGCTTTGATTCCACAGGTGCTCTCTAAAGCTGTGTAGACAAAGAAGAAGTGGCAAAGATCTATCGAGAAGGAGAGGAACTAAGCAAGGAACCAAGCGCAAGACAAAGGTTGGTGTCCTTTGTTCCCCTCTTGTCTATTTTTCATAAAGGAAAACGAAAGTAGTTTTAACTTGTTTGTTTCTAAGATAGCTACCAGTCTTAGTGGGAATAACAGCTCTAAGTGGACACTATTCCCGGTAAAAAACCATGATTATAAAACCAAATACAATAAACCTTCAACAAGATAAGTACCAAAGCCACTGAAATAGTTCAATTTCCTTATTACATGTGAAAAAAACATGTACTGCAAAAATATAAAGAATAGTCTTATTGTATTCATGATACATGCATGAAAATGTGTTGGCCCATTGAGCTCCATGTATTAAGTGGATGTGCCAAGATACAAAAATACAATGTTTCCACACTAGCCCCAATAGTGGAACATTAAGTCACCACTTGCTCCTCCAAAGAAAGACCACCTCTCCAATGCCAAACTGGAGAAGCCAAGGTGACTTCCAAAAGTCCCCTTTCTTGAGTTATGAGTGTGTATTTATGAAAAAAGAGGTGAATCTTGAACTCCCTCATGACTCTTGAGCTTCTACAATGAATTTTCAAATTATTACATGACCTTTCAGCTTCTATATGACTTTAGAACTCAATAATGACTCTTCATATTCCATGTGGGATCCTTGGTCGTCCACATATTTAAATTTTCTAATTTAGGAAATTACACAATTACATTCCACAAATGATGTGGCAAGATACTATGACACATGTGACTCTTGAAAATGATGACATGGAACTTCATGATGATGCAGCATTGCCAATTTTCTCCTTTTGCTGCTTTATTTGCATATTCATGATGGATGTTGAATGTGTTTCATATTCATCCTCCAAGGGGTTGATTGATATGGAGTCTTCCGGTGATCTAGATATTTGACCTTCCGTGGCAAGATAGTGTCCCTTCATCTTCTTACTTGCTGACTTCTTCATGGTTCTAACTTCATAAGTGTCTTCTCATATGATATCTTTCTTTTCCTCTCTGAGCATCATCCTATCATGTCAAGATGTAGTACCTACAAGTGGAATCTACTCATGACAAGATGACATCAATCCAAAAATATCCTAGTCTATCTTGCTTCACAAAAACGACTCATTGAGTTGGGATTGGGCTCTAGACAGGGAGGAAGACTCAGGGATTGTGCAATGTGAAGTTCTAGGGGTCATGAGTAATGGAATAAAGCTTGAGACTATGCAATGCGTAGTTTTGGAGGCTTGGGAAAGATGAATACATAGTTGAGGAGCTCAGGGAGGAATTATTGAGCCTTGAAGTTTCCCAATGTATAGTACAGGAGGGAGAGAGGCCTAGAAATTATGTAATTGAACAACTCAGGGAGATATCTCGACGCTTGCAACTGTGCAATGTGTAGAAGGAGACTAACTGGAAGGGTAAACTGTACAGTTGTGGAGGTCAAGGATTCGGGGTTAATCACTTAGACTGCGTACTGCATAGTTATGGAGGGAGACTAATCAGTGGATTTCGTAGTTGCACAGTTTAAGGACTTAAGGAGATAACTTGATGACTAAGAATACATAATGTGCAACAAAAGTCTAGTTGGGAGGCAAAATTGCAAAGTTTCTTAGGGTAGGGAGGCAATCCTTGAGCACTATGACTACACAATGGGAAGTCCTTGGAGGTAGGAACTGTGCATTATGTAGTTCTAGGAGGCAAGGGGGAAGCTTGAGCCTTGCTACTACATAATGTGGAATTATGGAGGCTATGTTGGTTCAAGTTGGTCGGGCATAAAATGTTTCATGATTTGGTTAAGTGCTAGATCTGTGAGGTAGAAGTGAGACCAAGATTGAAATTATGAATGATCATACACATTTAGAACAATTGACGACAAACTATTGAACACTCATTACACAATATCAACATGATCCCATCAATACAATGACAATATAACAATCTCCTCCAAGTGTGACACTTAGGATACACTTTGCGACAACTATGACGACATTTGTATGACAACGCTCAATACTTGGGGAATATTCTGGATGTATTTCCATATGATGAATAGGAGATATTAGTGTAGTAGAATGCATAAGAAATTACCTTTAATAATATACAATTAACTCCCTTCAACTAGGTGTGACACTTAAGATACACTTTGAGATGATAGTGACGACACTAGTGTGACAATGCATGAAACTTTGGGAATGAGTATAATACATGTATTTATTATATATAGGACCCATTGGTACCAAATTTACCCCTTGAAATGAAATATAACTATGATTTTACATCATGTGACACTTCACATGCCTGAAAGATGACACTTTCAACAGTAAGAGAAAAGTGCAAACGACACTTGAAAATGGGAATGACATTGAAAGAGACACTTGCTAGAGTGAATATAACATGAAAATGGCACTTACTAAAGTGAAAATAAGTGAAAGAGAAATTCAAAAACATGAAAGTAACATTTGCAAAAGTGAAGGTGCGCAAGAGCGGCAGTTGGGAAAACTCACTGAAATAGAAGTAATATTGCAATAAAAAGTGAGAGACTTAATGAGAATGCGCACTGACTATCGATATAGGTTTAAAATTACACAGGAATTTCCTTGATGGAATTTTTGGTGCATTTTTGAGCTTGCATAAAATGATGCGCTCATGAACTTGTTATGGACTAAACATATGTGAGAAAGTGAATTCAACAATTAGAAACTGAGAAGAAGAATTAAACACTTAGCATAACATTCATCAATCATGAAGCAACCATGGAATGATAGATTGTTATATCCTCAATAGGCTCCAAAATTCATGTGAAAGAAAAATTTTGGAGGGTGTTGATCACAACATCTACACTTGGTGACACATTGGTAGAACTCTAGCTACTCTATTTAGGTTTTATCCTTAAGTGCAAGGTCTCAGTATTTTAGGAAGTATTGATTGATCACATGGATTACCTTGGCTTCCCCATTTGACCTAGTTATGGATATAGTCTCCCCTATTCCTTTTATTATCTAAACACATTCACAAATACTTCCAAGTCACAATTGTTTCAATTCAAGAGAATGATAATATAAAATTACGAGTTTAAGATAATCAGAGTCTTGGTTTATATCTTTGGTGTCACTCCACTAACAACAACCCTGGACAATACCCTGACAGAGTCACTATAGGAACATAAGAGTTTATTTACTACCAGTGAGCCTGAATAGTTCCCCACCAAATTTACTTGCTTCACCTCTCTATGCAAGAAACATTTCTCTTCTTTCACCCTTTCTTTATTTATTTATAGAACTATGCGTAGGCACTTATTAGTTCATGGGGTGGAAGAGAGATACTGACTTATTGAGAGCAGAAGAGGTTTCCCCTTCAGAGAAATATATATATACCTCTGATATTGGTTTTCTCACTATTTATTTTCCCATTTCCCTTCTTCTACTCAATTGGACTGGTAAGAAGAACACCATTTAATTACAACACTGAGTCAAGGAATGAATATCCTAGAATATATACAAGATTTTTTATATGACCAATGGATTTCCATTTGAATGGATCATATTTTCCATTTAGACGTCATTGAATTTAAATATTTGTAAGTTGAAGATAGAGAAGAGGATAATAGATAAGCCAAGCTTTTCTCTTCATCACAATTTCCCTTTTCAACTTTTGCCACATTGTCTTTTGAGCCAAAAGGTGACATCTTTCATGAAAAGTATTATTAAAAAAAAGTAAGGAAGACATGACCAGGCGTAAAAAAGAAGACAAAAGAAAAACGGAGCAGAAGTAAAGCTTAATTAAAAAGAAACATGGGAGACAAACAAAACTAACACACCAAATACAAAGACTAGTGTAGGGTGAAATGTAGGGTCATGCAATGCAAATAGGGGAATACATGCACCTAAACCTACTCTTAACATAATGGGATAGAAGGTTAGGATAAGTGTAAAGGAATTTCCCGTTTAGCCACCCAAACTTCTCCCAGCCTACAATCACAAAGATACAAGCAATTAAAATCAATATAAAGCATTATGCAAGAGTAAAGAAAATAATTTGAAAAGCTTGCACAATGAATGGAAGATCTTTCATGCCAATAGAAAGATGTGACATACTCACTAGCTTTAACCAGTTTTGAGCTTTACCTTTTTGCTTGAAATGATTATCATACAAACCTTGAAGGATTCTCGTGGAAGTACATTCATTCATGTTTAAGAAAGATCAAAACTTATTGTTTACAATGGAGCTTACTAGGCAAGATTACTCTAACCATTCAATGGTTGGATCATGATATTTTGAACAAAAAATTTGAAAACCTTGAGACTCATGAGAAAATAGATTTCCAATTAACACATTTGAATTGCAAAGATAATCTTGGGAGGGGAATTCAATTTGATCCCATCCAAAAAATTTGTTAAGGTGGTGATAACTTGACATAACCATTAGCTCACGCAGAAGTGGCTCAACTATCTAACAAGCATATGAGCAATGAAATGATAAACCATGAAAAACACCAGGTTCAAAAAAATTAATAAAAGTGAAACAAATATCATTAGGTATGCTACTGGGACAATGATTAATTATGAGATAGTTGTTAGAACCAAGATCATGGTCATATTGGTGACTATAAGATCCTCGATTCTCCATTGGTTCGCTTTGTATCTAATTAGACATCATGCCAAAAATATGAAATCTTAAGGAATTTAAAATGATCATTGACATCACAAACTTAGGAAACCAATTAGGATACCTGGTTGGTGAAGGATTCGAAACAAGGGTCAAATCAAGCTAGGTATTCATATCAACACAATGGTTTTGATTCACTAAATGGCTCAACCATTTTCTATCCTTCAAGAAAAGAGATTGGGAAAAAAATATGATTAACCTCATGATATAAACAATAGGGATAAGAAGATGAACAATCTCAGAAGTGTTTGACAAAGAGAAATACTTCAACTTAAAATGACCTTTACCTTAATAATCAGAATGACTAGATTTGGAACTTTGGCGATATGTGAAAGATGTGCTCTCCAACCCTTGGGCTAATACAAGGGATCCACATGAAAAGGGACTAACCAATCAAGAATATTTCATCTAATAAAAAATTCTATCTTGAATATCGTGAAGATCAACTTGAAAATATCAAAATTCCTTTAAGAATGAAATCAAAATCAGTGGAATACTGCTAGGAAAGAGTTATGCATGAAAATAAAGATCCATCTTAATTCAAATATCTCAACAGGATTGAGAGTGCCTGACATAATAATTAGAAAGGGCTGAAGTGCCTCAACTTCCTTACAGGTCTCTGAAGTTTTTGATGTTGGATCATAAAATTTGGGTGGCTTAGAAAGGTCAACAGGTAAATATGCACCACTATCATCATATGTATAAATGAAAACACTATTAATTCCACTTGTTAGATAAGAATTAAGATTAAACATATCATATTCTTGATGGATAGATAATTTAGGCACATCAGTCTTAAAAATCCCTTGATCATTCAGTGTTGTAACATCTTCCTCCTGACTTATGAAATGTTTGTAATTGAACACATCATGAATAATAGATTTAATATTTTCATCATTTGATGGTAGAATCACACTACCATGTACTTGATTACAACCATGACCAATGGGATAAAGATCTAAAGGATTTGGAGAGACTGCTTGTATAACAATATTGCACATATATAGGAACAATGAATAGTGTGTTAGAGGTGAGGGAGGATGAAAAGACTCAGGAGGAGGAGCATTAGTTATATCTTAATCATCATAATGATGATCATAATGATCGAAGACATGCATGCCAATATAACATTCATATTGATATTGATTTTCTTTGATAGAGTATACCAAAGATTCAAAATCTCGACAACTTATTTCTTCAATTGAAAGTTTGATGATGCATGACTTGAAGAAAATTCAAAATCATTCTGAATTGAAAGAGACACCCATCGCATAAATGGAGATTGTAAACTATGAGAAACATATTCCAAATAAATGTTGTACAAATCCAAGTTCTCATAAAAAGGAAAGATATCGTTTGATGTACTTGGATATCCATCACCACATGTGTTAATGGAAATAAGGATGTCTTAGTGATGGCTGTCCAAAGTCTCAACTTGAATGAAAGATATGGAATCATTTGATAAATTATCAATATTATGAGATCGATGATCAACCAAAAATGTAATATTGACGTCCTTTAAGAGGGAAGAAAGAGGAACATATATTCAACACTTTTCTCCTCTACTTGTGTGCTATAGGGATTAATGCACAGGTGGTTGTGGCTGGAATACCCTCAAGGATCTTCCCGAGATCCAAGGGAGACCGTTCAGATTAACTACAGTTGGCACAAAGAATCACATACATATCTATATCAATGCATAATATTCAAAGCGGGAAATAAGAGATTACCTCAGATCTTGATGTAGTTTTGTTGGAGAACCCAATGTAGTAGAGCAGAAGACCCCTTTTCTCGCTCCTAGATCAAAACCTGCATATAAACAAGATGGAGAGTAATACTACAACATACAAACTCTAACAATCAAAGCATCAATACATAAATATATGAAAATGACATGCATCTAAGCTAGTCATAAACAATGGTACTAAATCAAAATGTAAACAACCATGGCATTAACACCATCGAGTAGACAACACAACGATATGTCTATATTATTAGATAGGAAAGAATGATTACAACCATCTAGTGAATCAAGCTTCCCTTAATCCTCCAGCTCCTTTCTCTCTCTCTTCTTAACCTCTTGGTGATAAAGAAACTATATCTCATACAAAGTTTCGGCAATTAGTTAACAATCCTTTGACCTCTTTCACAATGCCCAAGCCTCCAATATATAGATGATGAGAGGCTTATCCTTGTTGATTCTCTCATGAGTTCCCTTTGGAAAAAAATAGGATGTTTCCTTGCTTTATTGCTCTTTCCCCTTACATTAGACTCCGTTAGAAATGGAAATATCCTTAGACGGGTCGAAGTTAGATGTTTCCTTCTTTTCAGGCTAACATTTGAGTAAAAAGTGGAATACTAGTTAGTCTACCTGCTCACTTGACCTTTGGAATCTCACAAAACTTGGGTAATGTTGTCCCTTAGGCAACATAGTGAATTACCCTAGGGACTAACGCCCCTGTCTCATGCATAGGGAGCATTCTAACTCTTCCTGCTAGTTCCTGGGGAGAGTTACCTTCGAAAGTAGCTTTGTGAACTTGGCCATGTCTTCAGTCAAACTATCTTTCTCCTTTGAGCTGATGAGGAGGTCATTTTCTTGTAAAATATATGCCCCCTAAAGTGTGAGATCAGTGACAAAGATGAGTGCTGAAATAATCTATAAATTATTGGAAAAAAGAAAGAGAGGATCGGAGCTTCAGGACTACAGGAAACCTGATACAAACCACATATGTTAATAATCTAAAATCATGTCCTAAGTCGGGTATTCCCATGCTCAATATCTCTATCAAAGTGATTTCTCAAAATAGGTATGACGATCATGTCCACTGATAAGCACAGTGTGGAATTGTGTCATAATATGATCATCCTGATGAGTTGTCTCTGAAAACAATATACGCATCTTGGGAGAGGAAACAAGGATAAGTGATGTAAGCCTCTACCCAAGGTCTCAGTCATCACTTTCTCTCAACAACATATTTCTACACATGTGAATAAAGGAGTTGATTTCAAACATGTGAGAAATCGTTTGCTTACCAGTTAATAATGAAAACTATTAACATATGTGAGGATGAACACTGATAATGATGATGGTCTCCAAGATGTGACTACAATCTAACAAGTGTGAATAATGATGTTGTTGTCGAACACTCGTAGAATCATTCAACTGGGAGACAATGATGAAAATCCCCAATTAAACACAAGGCAACCTGCCACTTATGACTACAAGTTCTAGGGTATTGATATGTTTTTGGAGCGGCTTCCTAGATAGAGTGTTGAATTTGATAGGAAGAGACCTGTGAAAGGTAGGTAATAATGTGTCCTACATCAGTCGACACCAAATGGGACAATAATGATTTTTTTTGAGATAAATTTTGAGCAATGGGTCAAACATATGTAGGGCATGATGAAAGTATATGAGCGATGGTCGATACAAGAAGCAGAGGATAAAGGAATCCCTTGAACAATAGAAGGCACAACACAAAGGTTTACCCGGCAGCTTTAGACTCATGAACACCAAATAGTGTTAGGCTATAGGGATGCGGGAACATCAGGGTATACACTAAACTCATAGGATGGCAAGGTTCATCTAAGAGGCTAACGAAAATGAGGTTTTGCTGAGGGAGTGCCATGTTGAAGGGAGTGATTGCTGCCAAAAAATATTTTCTAATATAAACATAGAGCCATTGTGTTGTCCAATATTTCCCCATATGATTAAGTTTAACGAGCCCAGGAGAGTAAATTTGGTGGTATTTTCATATTTAGAGAGCCTGAAAAGATTGTAAAGAGGAATCCAAGGGGGGTCCCTTTGTCATAATTGATAACTGGGTGTGACAAAAGTTTAATAGTAGAAACGACATAGTTCCTTTTGTGTAAGTTGGTATAGTGAGTCTGGATAAATTGATAAACCTATGCTTAATAGACATTTTCCTCATTTTGTTACGAGTACTAAGGGATGGAGTAAACTCAATATTATTCGTGAAATTTTAATGAGTCACATGAAGACAAACTCAATAGATCTTCATCAAATTTTAACAAGTCAAATGAAGAAAACTCGATATGTCTTTTTTAGTTTAATGAGTGAGGAAAAAGATAAAAGAACTTGTCATGTCTTCTGCATTAATGTTTTACGAATTTGAAGGAGATAACTTGGGGATTTTTTTGTTCAAGGGCAATAAAAGGTCCCAAAAAGAAAGCACTCATATCGTCTTCATAGGAGTTTTATGAGCTTGAAGGTGGTAAGTAGGGGATTTTTCGTTTCAAGAGCAAGAAAAGGTCTCAAAAAAGATCATGCTCATATGGAGTCAAACATGGTCAATTCTACATCTCCACACTAAAATTTCATCATGGCATCAACAAAAGTTAACAACACATCAATATGGAATATGATTATCAATATAGGAAAGAAAAACTTCAATTTTGATGACTATAAGGTGAGTCATACCTTCAGAGTGACTATAAGAAGGGAAAAAGGCCTTCATTTTCACTATTTTGAGTTCTGTGAGAGCGTTCTGGAGTAAAAAGGAACAGATCTTCTGCAAGTGATTACAATCAATCCGGGAAACCATTTGATGCATCGTTTATTCTAGCTAGATGGCCTATCCTTTATCTTGCATTTCATTACCTTTTTTAGTTCAGTTTGGGGTTAATAATTAGTTTTTGGGCATGCCCTAAATGGCTAGCACCACTAACATTGTCTCTCAGGCTTGGGGAAGCATTAAACACTCGCCCATTACAATAATGTGCATTAGAATTCCCTGTGGGCCTTAGGGTGCAGTGTTAAGCATGCTCGATAGAATTTTAAAAACCTAACTTGTTTTTTGATGAATTGACATGGATGAAAGATTGATTTATGGTTGTTTTATGTAGGTTAGAAGCCAACAACATGAGTATATGGTGGGAAGGAGCCCATGATAGCGAGGAACTTCAAATGCTAAATGATCTGACAAGTTTAGAAACTTTGCAAAGATGTTGTTTACTAAATTCTGCCAGACTTGACCTGATGAAGGGTCAGGACGACCTTCTCAGTTGGATTATCGAGTAGTGGGATGAACATCAGGGTGTGTTTAGGATTGGAGAACATGAGCTCTCTATCGAAAGAGATGACATTTGATTCCTAACTGGTTTATCATGCAGAGGCACCTGAGTAAACTTAACAGGAGGGAGAGTTGATCCCAGGACCACTTTGGATTTGGTTTGGATACATTGTAGACTAGGCAATGCGCTAATGAGTAACTAGGTTCATAATCAATAGATCAGAACTATGTCGATGAGGGAAATTCTATGGATGATTGTATGCTTGGCAGGGTCCAAGAGCTAGAATGTTGCTTGAAAGGCTCAATTTATACTAGCAATAGACTACTTACAGCCATAGGTATTCAATTGGTGTGAGGGCGTCCTTCGCTAGGTGAAAACATAATTGACAACTTACAAGACTTGGGCCCAAGGAGAGTTTGGGTATGGTACTTTGATAGTGTCCTTGAGAGAGTTCTTGTGTTGAGGCCTCACATGATTTTGGGCATAGCGAGTCCTAGGGAGCCAAGATAGAAGTGATGGGCTTCCCTAGCACCGCGTACTAGAAGGGGGCAAACTAGACACTTTTTCGAGGATGACTTCTTTGAGTGGCTCAGTGGCTAGATCATCATGATAAATAATTATGTCTATGCAGGTATGGATTATACAAGAGATCCAAAACTAATTTTTCCACCTGGAACTCAGTTGGGACCACAAGGTAAGAGGTTTAATTAGAGTACAAAAAGTACTTTTTAAATTTTGAAATTTATGTAATGTTTTTGGATTATGGGTGAAAAAATACTACCATGAAGCATTTTCTTGACATAAATTTGGCACCAGTACCTCCTGTAGGCATGCCTCGCCATGGTAGGTAGGGTGATCGTCTACTTGGGGCTAAAGCATGTGCGGCAACCGCTGAAGAGGGAGATGACACATAGAGTCTCCATGAGGTTGCTAGGAACCTTGAGGGTTTGGGCATGGGTGTGTTGCATCTTCCCATGAGGGAGATACCTGATCATATGCAGTGACACTTTTAGGTGTTCCAAAGTGATTTTTGGTTCCTCTTAGGAGGTTGGCTAGATTTTTTCTAAGTTATCATGAGCAGCAGGCTTAGAAGTAGTATGGTATAGCCAGCGGGTGTCATAGCAAGGCTTAGTAAAGCCATTTTGTACTTACAAACACCCAATTTTTTGCAATTTTTGATGTAAAAAAGACTAGACTCGATATATATGAATATATAGATATTTTGGCAATTTATGTTTGTTTTTAATTTTTTGTAAATTTTTAACTATGTAAAGTTTTACTTTCATGCATGTATCTACAAGGAATGAGATAGATTCCAATCTAATACATAATTTTCTAATGAGTTAGCTACTGCATTAAATTCTCGAGGAATGTGTTCATATGTAATAAGCTCAAATTCACGTTCCAAGAGTCATACCCTCACATAATGATGTAATAATATTGGATTGCGAATATGATAATGATTTGTTAATTGCATAACGACTAGTTGAGAGTCTAGTCTGACCACCAGATTGGAGATGTCTCGATATGATTTTTCAGTAAGAACTACAATTAGAGACATATACTTAGCAATATTGTTGGTGGAAGTTCCAAGAAAAACTCCCCGGAACTAACTAGTTCTGACTCAGGTGTGTAAATGACCCAAGCATCTGATGCAATGTGTCGTGTGTGACGATTGGAACCATCTAAATATCCTACATATGGTAAGGGTAATATTGACATCTGTGCAACAAGAGACATGCATGAGACAAATACTCATAAAAAGCCAAAAAATCTAGTCACAACAAAAGAAGCAAAACTTATAAATACATAAAATTACAAAGAAAATGCCCAGTGCCATACTAAGCATAATACTTTTTCAGATAAAGCCCATTGTAGGGCTCCACAAGTGGAATTCCTTCACAGTCCTGAAGTTCATAGGAACCTTTTGAGAAGACCTTAGTAACCACATATGGACCGATCCACAATGGTTGAAGTGTACCTGCCCCCAAGAGGTCATGTTTTTTATCATAAAGTAGAACAAGATCACCTTCTTGGTAAGAACGAGGCTTTACATTTTTTTCATATTGGGCCTTGACTTGATGCTTGTGGGCTTCAAGTAGTGTAGCATCTCAACGAGTCTCATCCATCTGATTGAGGGATAGCAAGCACTCTTCTTCAGCAGTTGCATCAGGAAAGAGTTCAATAACTAGTTTTAGTGAAGGAATCTGGCACTCGATAGGTAACACTCCTTCTAGGCCATAAGAAAGTTGGAATGGTGTAAAACCTATAGCAGTTTTGACTGAGGTTCAATATGCCCACAACACAGGATATAATATGTGGTGCCAGTGGGTTTTGTGATTTCCTATTAACTGACAGATCATGGTTTTTAGGATGCCATTAACGGCTTCCACTTGGCCATTAGCCTGGGGGTAGTAGGAGGAAGGATGTTCTTTCCTCAAAGCTAGAAACGATGTTAGTTCAGACATCATGTGGTTCTGAAAGTGAGAACCATGGTTTGTAATGATCATTTGGGGCATGCCGAATTGACAAATGACCTGATTAAACGGGATTAACATCATGGTTTATCCATCATCCCAGAAAGTGGGAATAACTTCTTCCCATTTCATAAATTAGTCCACAGTGTGAATAATGTAGTTGAGTCCATCAAAGGAACTGGGGTTGCATGTGACAAAGTTGATGCCCCATTTGGAAAAGGGGACGATGGAGATAACCAGGTGTAGGGGGGCCAGAGGTGAGAAAATTTTCTTGGTAAATATCTGGCAAGGATGACACTGTTGGAATGCCTTAATACAATATTTAAACAAGGTCGGCCAGTAGTATCCTTTGTGTAGAATTTTCTGGGTGGTAGCCATGCCAGAAAGATGACTACCACATGCCCCAACATGGTAGTCATTTAAAACATGTTATGCCTCTTCATGAGTGAGGAAACGCTACAGAACTGTATCGGCACCGTGGTGATATAAAGTATCATTCAATACTAAATAGTCTCGAGCTTGGTGGTAGATGTGATGATGGTCACCCGAGGATAGAGAAAATCATTTCACTTGGAGGTAGACAATAATGTCTCCATACTAAGGGTTAGTTGATTCAACCAGATAGACATATTCATTTGGAAGAGGATCATGGGCTATCTAATTTTGATCAACTATAGGAAGATCCAACAATAGTTCTGAGAAGACTAATGACTTTTTCACCTTTTGTTGGGCATGGAATACCCCCAAGGCATGTTTTGGCCACAAATTGCAGGTGTGGAGCACAAAATGTATGATAGAGTCACATGGTTGTCCATCCTAGTCTTTTAATGTAATGTCGGCCTACCCATGGTCCGCAGACCATGGAATTGTATAAATAGAGTGAGGCTCTAAGTGTAAAAGATAGGGAAGTAATAAATGGAAAAGAAGAAGCAAAGAGCAAGAGTCTAAGTGTCTAAGTGTGTCTTGGGTCATAGAGTAGGAGAAGGCTTTGTAGCTGAGTGTGCAAAGGCCTAGTAGTCCGCAGCTGAGTGCACAGACACCTGCAGCTGAGTGCGCAAGGCGGAGTCGAGTTTGTAACCGAAGAAGAGAATAATAAAGATAAGTTTGATCCAAATTATGTGTATCTGTTCTGGAGTTATTACATGTTTGATATAAATTGCAAATATACTATTTATTTAATTCACACACTTGTATGAATGATTTATATTTTTAAGTATACTTTACACATGCAAGTAAGCTAAGTTAATCAACCAACAACAGAATACTAGTAAAGGCTTGGGTAATAACAACGTTCGACCCCTGAGTAGGGATACACGAAGGCAACATCTCAGGCTATGAGGTACGGGTAAGTGCGTGTAGCGATGTGTGCATAGGGTCTAACCACAGACCACTTGAACTCATCAAACATCTCCAGGGTGCGAAAACCTGGTTCTAGCACCCTCCAATACTACTTTGGGTGAGACCTCAGTTTGCGCTCCGTGGACTGTTGCCGAAAGGGCCAGTAGTACTGGGATTTATTTGGCTAAATCACCTTTGAACCTAGGTTAGGCCCCAACAAGCTAACAAATGCTTTCATTGTTGGGACCATGATCTGCATAAGAGATGTCTGATGTCATGTCACTGGAATCCAACAAAGAAATAAATTGAAGAGTGGCTGGACAGAAAGATTCACGAGTTCGTGGTGCAGGAAAACAGGAATCTGTGAGTATCAAGAACAATGGTTAGAGTGCTACTTATATATGGAAATACACAAAATTTCCTTTGCATCCTTCCCCTCTCAGTTGTTCGAGTGGATCGCAAAGTTAACAGGCAGTTAAGGAAGGTGTAGGCTCGACAAACCTATTGTGTGGACTCCAGAATTGGTGCGCAGACTAGAAGCCTCAGAAAATAAGATCACGTACGTTGTGGAACATTGGCTCGATTGAATCATAGGAGGGTTTATCACCAAGTTCATATATACTTCAGTCAGCTACAACGAGGCGGAATGATGCTTCTCAAAGGATCGCGAGGTAAGTACGTTAAATCTTTGAACACTTGGATTAAAATGCTAATGTGTGAAAAGCAGGTTATGTGAATAAATTGATGTTTGGGACTATGCAAAGTGGGAGGATCTATAGAAACAAAGGTAGCACAGAGATAGAAACTAGCCCCTTGATTTCGCTTCAGTGAGAAAGTGAGGAAGAGCTCGTGAAAGTTTCACTAAGAAGTGTGATCAGTCTGATAAGGCAACGAATTCCGCGCATACCACCTCCACCTACACCACCACCAATTTCACCATCTTCACCCCCATCTCCACCCACACTACCTTCGCCACCACCACAGTTCAATATGGTGAGTGTAATAAAGTTTCCGGTGTTCAAAGGGGTAGGAAACAAAGATCCAGACCAATTCTGGTTCGTGGTAAAGGTTGTATGGGAAGCACAAGGAGTCATGGATGACAATATAAAGAAGGCAATGCTAGTAAGCGTGTTTCAAGATCGCGCATTAACGTGGTACATTAAGAATTCTAATGAAAATACAAATGCAGGGATCACAAATATCCAACCTGCGCTAAACAAGGAATTTAGCAGGCCAAAATCGGAGACATAATCGATTATCGGGTTTAAGGAAATTGTGATGCTTCTAGGTGAGACATCTTGGGAGCTAGATCAGGGAATGACGGGTATGATTCATGAAGCCAACATGACCTTGATGGATGGGCAACACTGCACATGGTTTGTAGTGCCACTAATGCCGCATCTAAGGACCATGCTGTCACAACAGGAGTTATCCACCCAGGCCAAATCTTTAGAGATCGAAATGAGATTGCACGAGACCCCAATACAAGATCCTAGCCTGGGAGTCCAACATATTGATGCTCAGCTGAATTTTTTTTTTTGTGGAGATGCAGAGTTTGAAACAGGACAGGACAACTCACCCAGAGGCACGCGAGGAGGTATGGTGCATAGAGTGAAAAGGCCAGGGACATGACAAGGACCATTGTCCAGTCTTCATGAACTACCTGGCGGGAGGAGGGCCAATGCCATTGAGACCAGAGGCATAAGTAGGACTGAGCATAGTGCCTGCATTATGGTGCATGATTTGTCATATAGGAGGAAAACATGCTACAGATAACTGCCATCTGTTACAAAATTATACGCAGAAGTCCCAGTAGATGTTATGTAATTTCTACAGATCAGTAGGCTATGATGAGTGCACCTGTAGAAGTTATGAAATGATGATGGATCGAACCCCTACGTATAGAGTTCAGACCGAAATGTGAGCCCTCAATCAAAATGCAGGGATGGCGAGCACTAGATTTTAGGGGTGTGGCCGTAGTTGAGGTGGGATTGGACTAGGAAGGGATCATGAACAACTGATTTGTTACAATTGTGGAGGGCCAGGGCATTATGTTTGCGATTGTACAAATCTGATGAGGGAATCATGTTTATATTGTACCCAATTTGATCATGAGATGGAGGACTTCCCCATGCTAATAGTGAGGTTGCGATAAAGGAACACTCCACTCTCTCCCAAATCAAAACCTAAAAATGATGAGGTCTGAGTTAGGTGAAGAGGAACCGAATGTAAACATTGTGCTCTGAAGCGGTACCATGATAGGAGATGACAAGGGCAAGCAGCTTGAAGAGAGTGCCTCAGTTTGTAAGGCTCCCACAAAGGAACTAGAGTTCGATTTGGAGCACACAAAGGAGACATTCATGGAAGCTAAGAAGAGCTTCACGAAGGCCTCCACTTTAGGTAGTAAAGACAAAATAGAACTGGAGATGGACCCATCAATGTTTACTACCTTTCTGGAGACATGCATGAAGCTACTGTGCGATAGAAAGGTTGTGAAGGGATTGCAAGAACTCATCACTAGATGTGCTGGATCAAGGGAACCATGCATAGTCCAGAAGCTCGGGAAGCACATAATGCGAACAGGAAGGTAGATGATATTGACTGCGCAAATCGGGGAATATGAAATGGATCAAGTGATTCTAGATTTAGGATCAGACGCGAACGTACTACCAAAGTAGACATGGGAGTGCATGGACAGGCCCTTGTTGCAATGGTCTCCTCTTCAATTGCGAATGGCAAACCGACAAAAGATCTTACCGATGGAAAGATTGCAGGGAATAATGGTAGATATGGAAGGTGCAAGTGCACTTGTAGATTTTGAAGTGATAGATATTTTCGATGACAACAATTCCTATCCCGCAGTACTAGGAATAGATTATGCCACTGATATGAATGGAGTAATAAATCTAAAGAAGAGTGGTACCTTTAGAACCTATGGAAGGATCGCGCTACACAGAGCCAGTACATGATGGTGAGAGCGACGATGACCTAGACTGTATCTACAAGAAAACCGCTCAAGAGTAGGACTGGGTGAACCCAACAGTGGATAGCAGGATTTCATGGGAGCAAAAAAGCTCCTGCACTTCAGATTCAAATGAAGAAATAGAATGATGGCAGAACTAGTTACACGAGGTAACCACGCTCAATTGCAACATGATGGTAAGATCATTGCGTTGCATGACAACAGAGGTAAGGGATCTACCTATGTATGACAGGTTGACAGTGGTGGACGAATTCCTGAACAAATTTGAAAGTGAGGTGCCAGAACAGCAGCGCTTCGATGCTCTAAGATGGGCACTGCGCACTATGCTCGCAAGGTGGTGGGGTACGTGCGAGAAGGATTTTGGGGATTGGTGCAAATGCAGAAGGGTTATGCTTATATGATTTGGAAAGCCTCAACTGTGAAGGGAAGCTAGGTATGATGGACGAAATAGCCTACGTGCCCACCTCTCCAGATGGGTATAGGCATATGGTACGCAACCTGCATGAACACACACTGTCCTCATGATAGTAAATAGGAACAACAAGTAGGATCAAGCAAGACAAGGGTACGAATGACGAAGTATAAAGATTATCCATGAGGAAACCTTTGACAAGGTGTACGAAGTGCTGAACACAATCCACCATGTGACATGCACTGACTGGGACCTACACGTACCAGTGGTTCTTTGGGCTTATAGAACCCTAGGCAAAACCCTAACCACTCAAGAACTTTCGAAGCTAAAGTATGAAGCAGGGGCCATAATCCTTATGGAGCATGCGAAGCCTAGTCTACACATAGCAACACCCGCAAATACGACTGCCCACGAAGCCTTGAATGAAGGAATCACACAACTGCGGGAAATAGAACACACAAGACTTAAGGAAGAAATCTGACGGGGAAACTTTAGACTCCACAAAATTGAAAAAGAAAGGGTATAATTAAGGAAGAAAAGTGCTATTATGGACACGGAGGTCAAGAAGCTGGAAGACGAGATAAAGGAAGTGTTTTTCATCAAAGTACCTAGGATGGTAAGGCAAGGTGTGTACGATCATACTGAAAAGTTTGAGCACTATCACCATGAATTGGTTAGTGTGCTACCTTGGCTTGGACCACATATCGCCAAACGTATTGACCAGGATAGCACGTTGCACATAGTAAAGTGCATGATGCCGACCATAACAATGGAAGGTGGGGATTCTTCGTGAACCATGATGGAGGATGGGATGGAGCTCCACACGGGTGGTATGACCACTTGACTAGCTATGGGAAGGATAGTCTTAGCGCTCCAGGCAATTGAAAGGAAGCGTGGGACTATAAACTATTCTGCTCAGGAGCTGCACAATATTGGAGATGTACGAAGAAGTAGAGCATCACAGGGTCCACGTCCACGCATGGAGGGCTACGCTGCCACATGGATTGGCCATAAAGTGACTATTGAGGTCACTATTCATGATGGGATGTGAGACTTGAGGCCAAATGGAGTGGGTGGCGAGCATTTAAGATGCGCTTTATGGGAAATATTTGAGAAAATCTACCACCAAGAAAGCATTAATGGACCGGAATTGGGGGAACAGTTGAATTCAAATTCAAAAGGCGCTATAAACACAAAGGGCTGCCCAACAAACAACACTTGGTCATTTGAGAATCGAACGATTGAGCAAAGCACTGAGCATTGAGAGCCAAGCGATAATTGAGCCCCTAAGTTTGCGAGTGATAGAATACAACCTAGATACAATGATCACAACTAAGGATGGTTTGGGAATTGAAGAGGTAACTGTCGGTGAGGCTGCGTAGACCCTAATGGTGGAGGATGTTTCAAAAGGTGTCGGGGTTGTGGTAGAGATCCCCAAATCACCGCATATACCAAGACCTAAGAAGGATAAATAGGCAATGGCTCTAGTATGCGTGTCCCCGAGGAACTTGCTGCATAAAACTATCGATGGCAGAGAAGGGGAAAGCTGCCACGATAGAAATAGATGAGGAAGAAGAAGATTTGCAGGCCTTGATCATCACAGAGGAAGAAGTCGAAGGCATGGAGGAGGATATTCAACCTACATGCTCTACATCAAAATTGCCTGCATATGTCCCTACATAGAAAGGGAAGACCAAAGTGCCGAAGGACTTAGACAAAACTAAGAGTTCAGTCCAAACCCTGCTCCTCCCAGACAACATTGTGTTTTAAGGCACACACTTGGGCCACGTGCCAACCATGAATTTTGAAGATTGGGACCTCGCTCACAGCGAGAAGTTCCCTCACCTAGAGATTGAGAACCTCATGAAGCAGAACACTTAGGGGGTGGTGACAATGTTAGAGCAGCAGAAGTGGCTGCGCGATGTGGGAAAGGTCGGGTTGCTGCACTTACTATGGGTACTGCATTTTCATCGTGCACCCATCACCATTTTCATCATCAAGAAACTGCCTTGCCTGGTGCATGATGGGTATCTATGGCTAGAGGAGCCTATCCCCATCACGACAGACCTAATCCACCACATTTCTCGGCTCCCCTGCAAAAGAAAGGACCCCACAACCATAGCCGAAGGAAAGGGCAGTGATTTGGCCATTATAGAAGGCATGGAGACAAAATACAAGTTGGAGAAGAAGAAGAGGGGATACGCCATTTCAAGCATCAAGGAAAATGGGTACGCGTAGCAACCCAAATCTTGGCTGGCAAATTTATGAGGAAGTGCTGCACCGATGAGGTACCAGCACCGGTGGTTGCATTGGCCAAGCATTTCATGGAGGGGGTCCAGTTCAACTGGTTTGAAGCGGGGGAGCTACCGGAGGATAGTCAATTCCCCAACATTGACAAAGAATTACCGAAGGCTGCGAAGTGCACTTCACTTTAGGCCACAAAGGACATGAAAGGGATACACGACACCAAACTATTCTAGGTGCTCATGGAGATGAGCATCCATAAGTGGATCAATCGGAGGCTGGGCCTATCACCCATGGTGTACAATAGTTTGTAGAGTTTTATAGACTTTAAAGCTCATATGCACAACATTTTTATCAGGGCACGTAAGGATCCGATGAAGTAGTGGATGAAGCTACCTTTTGTAGCCACTAATGATGCAATTTTTACTGTCCTGGAGACATGGCCTCCGGAATGGCGTGCCCCAGATCTTGCAGAACTTGAGAAGGTGGCAGTGCAAAAGAAGAAGGACAATGCCAAGAAGTACATCACACAATTGGCCGAGAAAAGGCAGAAGGAAAAAACAACAGCAAAGGTAAGGGAAGTGTGTGAAGTGGAACGGAAAACCACCAAGCAGAAGAAGGCTACAATAGAAGCATAGACAACAGAGGCAACAACTACAAAGGAGGACGAGGGCCAAGCAACATCCTCACAGGGGCAGGAGGCAGAGGAAGCAGAAACAAAAGAGGGGAGCATGGACCCAGGGACCGCATCCACACAGTTAAAGTGACCACACATGGCAGAAAGAGCGGGACCAAGGAAGAAGGTCAAGGCTTCAAAGTTAGCCCTTGACATGATCACCTTAACCAAAGGTGATCTCCATGACATCGGCGAGACGGTTCGCGATGCAACAAATGAGGCCATGCAGGATTTTATGCGGGAGCACCAGACTGTGTTGGGAGTCCTTAGGGTGCAACTACAGGAGTTACAGGTGCATCCCCCTCAGGTGGGTACCCTTTCTACCCACCTCGCAGCAAGATCCTTGATAATATAATAGATGTTATTCTCTCGAATGGAAAACACAATAGTGTTACCAGAAGGGGCCCTAGTAGCAGCGAACAAGACCGATAGATTTGCAGTTAACATGATCAAAGGCCTTGGCCTTAATTTGGATGCCCTTCCTCATCAGACAATGTATCTACTGCAGGATGGGACAACCACAGAGCTGTGCACTAGGGAGAGACGCATGATCCAAGTTCTCAGTGAGCAAAAGATAAACATGGAATAACTTATCTTGCAGTGTGACGAATTGGTGTCACAAAACCAACAGTTGGTGCAGGTGGTAGACGATGCTTGCTGACATATCCTGGAGCTGGCCATCCTAGTAGATCTACAAGTAGAGGCGTGGATCCATAGGTTGGCAACCAGAGCCTACGAGGGTAGAGAGGAGACGACAAAGGTTCAGTTGGAGCTGAATCTTCAGATCACCGAGTTGCGGTTAAAGGTGCAACTTTCCACTCCCCCAGAGGTCCAAGAACAGCGCGCTAGCGCTATCACATCGGGATTGGAAGAAATTGGAGGTGTAGTGTAAGACTGTACCACTTTGCTAGAGAAAGCACTTGCGGTCCACACAACTTTGTAGGAGGACCTTGTTATAGCCTAAATCTACCTTAGGCTGAGAAAGGCAGGTCTAGGGTAACATCAAACCATGCTTAACTTGGTAGCTAGCCCTACCAGGTCGAGAGAGGGCTCTCTCCTTGTCAATATCAAAGAAAATATGGCAAGTAATGCTTGAGATGACTAATAAGAATACTAATTTTAGGCTAGGTATGTTTTCTCAGAGGATTTTGTTTGATTTTAATGGTTTATTTTTGGATTAGATGAGGAAGGCAACTTTGGGTCTAGGAAATCAACTTAGATTTGCAGAGGTTTCTGTGGGGTGAGGTAGGCAAGTGATTTAACACTTGGAAATGAATGTAATGGTGAGTCTAAAGACTGGTGAGGAGTTAGAGAGGGCATGCAAATGTCATGAGTCCTCTTCAAATAGTATAAAACATTTAAAACTAAATAAACCCCAAGGCAAAGCACTAAAACACCAATGGATTCCACCCTTTAATATTGATTTATTTAGTTATGCAAAAAGAGATATGATGGCACATATAAACATAAGATAAATTGAATAACAGAGGAGAAAACAATACTAATTCACATTACCACAAGAATTCCACAAAATGCTACAAAACCCTGGTTTATTTCCTTGCCAAATTGCAGAAGTTATGTGCAAAGTAGCTCAATGCATCCACAAGAGTCCAACCCTAAAAAATGACTAAGAAAGTACAAGATATAGGCATAAAACCACCTATGCTAGCCATCATGGGTCGAATCCATGTTTTAAGGAGCTGTTTCAACAAGATCTAAACTAGGAACTGAAAAATAGGCAGTGGAACAGCTTGCCTCTAAAACTATGGAAACCGATTCATTCAGTTCACAACCACCTAAAACTGATGTATCTACCTCCTTAAGTCAATTTTCATCATTTTTACATCAAATTACATCAATTTACAACATGAATTTGACCATGAGAGAGAAAAATTCAAACTGATAGAAAACTAGGTGAGAATTTTGAGTTTTGAGCAAAATTGGCAAAATTTTCTCCTATGCGTAGCGCCGCTGATTCTATGCATAACACTTTTTCCAGGCCAGTTTTGGAAGGATTCCTGAAGTCTAAATGAGGTGTAGAATACCTCATTGGAAATCTTGGTGAGTCTACTTTCTGGCACAACTTGAATTTTTTGATTTGGATTCCATTTGCCCCTCCAAAAATGCAATCTCCCAAGACTTCTTCCTATGTGGCAAAAAAGTGGCAAAGAGGGCACTTTTTAGGTGTTTTTGGCTCTTTTGGAGGTCCAAAACTTGTCAAATTTTCTCATCCATTTCTAATCATGCATAAATTTTCATGCTGATTCCAAAAATGTAAAGGTTTTTTCAAATGGAGGCTCCCATCAAAAGCGTAGCGCCGATGGCGTTATGCACCTATTGGAAAAACCTGCTTTTTACATTAAAAATTTCAAACATGACAAAAGTTGCTCCAAATTTCTTGAAATTTGGCATGAGTGATCCTTGTTAGGTTCTTTGCTGGGCCAATAATGCTTTCAACTAAGATCTTGAGTTTATCATGCTCTTTCTTTACTCCTTAAGGCCTTCCATGGAATTGTCACTAAGGGTTTCTTCCCCCATTTCATACTCACTGTCCATCTCCATTGTTTCCCTTGGTTTTGAAAAATGTGGTTGTATATGGATGTATTATGGATAATAGTGTGGAAATAAGTGAAGGGAAGAAATGGGCAGAGTGTGTGTGAAAATGTATGTTGAATAGAGTTTAGGGATGAGTAGGGTTTTAGGGAGAGTGGGTAGAGTTTGATGATGTGAGTAGGGCTTGTAGGGTTTGAAAAATTATATGTGGATAATGGTATTAAGGGGAAACTGTATGAGGGGAATGGGATTAAGGGGATAGGGTATACAACCACTATTTCAATGAAGAAAACTAGGGTTTCACCCTAGAATCTAGGGTTTCAATTTGAAGAACAGAAAACACCAATCTTAGTAAACAAACCCTAACACAAAAGATATGATTCATGTACCTACTTGTTTAGAGGGAGAAATTGAAGTTTTGAGGAATAATGGTGAAATTTGCAAGAATTTGTAGCCCACCTGCTAGGTGCGTAGTGCTTCCTCCCAGGTGCGTAGCGCACTTTGTATGCATAGTGCCCGAAACAAAACTCAGTGTAAAACCTGTGCCAGGTGCGTAGTGTCAGCTGACAGGTGCATACTGCTTTTTGCAGGACACTTTTGAAGGCCTTCTCTGTGTCCAAATTGGGCATGTGATCACTTGTTGGAAAGCTTATCGAGTCTAATTTCTACAACACCTTGAATTTCCAATTTGGAGGTCATTTTCCCTGCCAAACGTCCAATCTCCCAAGACTGGTCAAAATGTGCAAAATGAGGCTGCCTAAATGCAGAGTGTTGTTGTAGTCAAGTTTTGATGGTCTTCCTTAACTCCAAATTGAGCTCAGGATAGCTCATTGGAAATATCTCTACATATATATATATCATTTCACTCATCAGTCAAGTCATTTGGCCAACCAATCTTGGAGAAATCTTGATTTTCCCAAGGCCACTCTAGAAGTGCAACAACCCTCCTGAGGCAACTTTATTGTTGGCATTTCTCTAAAAAAATGACACCTGTGTAAAACATGAAGGAGGTTTTTCTTCCTTGGATTATTGTAGACAAAAACCTCTCTCAGTTTTCCCAAATTCATTTTTTCTTTCTCAGAAACATCATTTGAGTAAAACCTATCCCGATGTGTGGAATAAGGGATTTGTCGAAATGAAGGGGATAATGGGCTTCTAAATTCTTGAGGAAATTTTGGGAAGTAGGGAGGGATGTTAGGAAATAGGGGAAAGTGGAGTTTCAAATATTGAGTGAGGGGAAGGGGTCCAAAAGGGAAAAACACAGGCTTAGCCTAGAAAATTGTCAAATTGTAGCAAGAAACTAGGGTTTGTGGAAAAATGGGGATTTTGAGGGATATCAGTGATGGGAAGTGTTTAATAAGGTACATTAAGGATAGGGGAAGGTGTATGAACATCAAGACACATGTTGATGATTTTACCATCCAAAAGAAATTACCTTCAAAACCCTAGGAGAGGGAAATGAGCCTTACCTAAGCATAACTGAAGCAAAAAAATGGTGTCAAATGACCCATTGGAACCTGAAATAATGATGAAAACTATATGAATGATGGTACACTCAGATGAATGGTGATATGGACCGACATTTGGACAAATTTGAAAGGAGTGAAAACAAATCCTAGACCTAATACTAGTGAACAAATTTTACTTGAAACCTCACTGAAATGACAAAATTTGACTTTGACACCCTAAGACCACTTTGTAAGGGCATATTTGATCACTGGTGGAAGGTTTCAAAGATTGACACGAACAGACCCCAACATCCAATGCCTGGAGACAAAGGCGTGATAACTCCAACAAAAATATGACAATGTCCGAGGAACTGTGGAGACAGTAGTCCTCACTTAGCATCTTGCGAGGATGCAACAAGCTAAGGCACTGAATAAGTAGGTGGATGCGGCGCGAGATAAGGAGGTAGTTCTCAAAGCACACATCCAGCCATGGATCAACAATGATTTCACTATCACGACACACATAAAAGGAAATATCGCGCACATATAGGGGATGCACACGTTAGTGCAGAGAAGCACCCCTGACACAAAGGTCTTAGGACATAGGATGCAAAATATTTAGCAAGCAACATCTCAGTGTGTTGCCAACATTAGCACAATTCGAGGACAATTGGAGGAACTCCGCTCCAAGATCTTCGTGCTGACTGAGTGACTTGAGGGCGAGTCACGATGTTTGTGTTGGGGACCTATTGGGCATGGAATCCCCCCTGAGGCATGTTTTGGGGCTCAAAGCCCAAGTTTTGACCCAATATTGTTGTAAAGTCTTTGTGAATTGTGAGCCTGGAGCGCGAAATGTATGATAGAGTCACAAGGTTGTCTAATCTAGTCTTGTAATGTAATTTTGGCCTACCCATGATCCACGGACCATGGAATTGTATAAATAGAGTTAGGCTGTAAGTGTAAAAGATAGGGAAGTAATAGATGGAAAAGAAAAGCAAAGAGAAAGAGTCTAAGTGTCTAAGTGTGTCTTGGGTCATAGAGTAGGAGAAGGCTCTGCAGCTGATTGTGCAGAGGCCTAGTAGTCCGTAGCTGAGTGTGTGAACCCCTGCAGCTGAGTGTGTAGGGCAGAGTCGAGTCTGTAACCGAAGAAGAGAATAATAAAGAGAAGTTTTATCCAAATTTTGTGTATCTATTTTGGAGTTATTACATGTTTGATATAAATTGCAAATACACTGTTTATTTACTTCACGCACCTGTATGAATGATTTATATTTCTAAGTATACCTTACGCATGCAGGTAAGTTAAGTTAATCAACCAATAGCAGAATACTAGTAAAGGCTTGGGTAAAAACAAGGTTCGACCCTTGAGAAGGGATGTGCGAAGGCAACATCTTGGGCTGCAAGGTACAGGTAAGTGCGCATAGCAACGTGCATGCAGGGTCTAACTACAGACCACCTGAACTCATCAGACATCTCTAGGGTATAGAAACCTGGTTCTAGAACCCTCCCATACTACTTCAAGTGAGACCTCAGTCCACGCTCTGTAGATTGTTGCCGAAAGGGCCAGTAGTACCGAGATTTTTTTGGCTAATCACCTCAAAACCTAGGTCAGGCCCCAACAAGCCAACACCTTGGCAATGGTGAAAAACAAATCAAATTACTAGAGGATAACAATACATTTGGAATATTTTCCTCCTATGAATTGACGAGACAAAATGTGTCTCATGGGATTCTCCAAAGCGATGACGGTATTTTGTCGTAGAAGTATATAGTGCTGGAAGTGATTAACGTTAAAGAAAACTACCAAGGATAGCTTTTCCACATGTGAATATCAGAGTTTAGGCCTAGCCAGGCCTTTCAAGAGATAATAAATCACATGCTCACTATGATCATCATGGGTTTGAACCAACACCATACTAATGGAGGATGGTGAGGCTGCCAGATATAGGATAAAGTTGAGAAAATAGTTGGGAGCACTAAGAAGTGGGGCATATATAAGTGTCTCTTTGAAGGAATCAAATGATAATTAGAATTTATCATCCCATGAGTATGGTACTCCTTTATTTAGTAGGCGCATAAAGTCTTTCATCATATCGGTATATTTCATGATGCATTGTCGACATAGTTCACAATGAATCGTTGTAAGAAGTTTTCCTTCCTTTGCAAATGTTGAAGCTGTAAAATGGATTGTGGCTCGATAATTGAGTAATTTCCTTTACCTTATCAATATCAACCCTAACCCTATGTTTGGATGCAATGAAATCAAATAGGCAACCAAACTCGACAAAGAATACACATTTGTGCAGATTCATATGTATGTTATAAAACCCGCACCTAAGAAAAAATGCTCGGAGATGAACCAGGTGTTGGGTTCGCTTCTTGGAATGGGCTAGAAGGTGGTCCAAATAAGCTTGAAAAATGTGTCTGATAACATGGATTGCATAGTCCATGGCCCATTGAAAGGTTGCTCTAGAATTCTTTAGACTGAATGGCATTTTTCAATATGAAAACCCAAGGGAAAATGAAGGTGGTTTTATGCTGATCCATAGGTTTTATGGAAATCTGGTTATAACATGAGAAACCATCAATAAAGGAGAAGTATTCACAACATGCACAATCGTTGATTATCTGGTCAATGAATGAGGTTAGATAATTATCTTTTGGACACACAATTTTCAAATCCTGGTAGTTGACACAAACCAGGATAGTATGCTATTTTTTATCTACAGGAACCAGATTGGAAACCCATTCCATTAAAGGAATAGGGTAGATGAAACCAACACGTAATAATTTTTCTACCTCAGTCTTGATGGTTGTAGTTTTGTGGGGGTGGACTAGTCGGAATCTTTGGCGGACAAGCCTGACATCGTCATAAACCTTGATCTCATGCTCGAAAATATATGGATCTATGCTAAGAATTTCCTCATAAGACCAAGTGAATACATCACAAAATTCCTTGAAAAGGTAGGTGAAGCTTGCGATTTCCTCAAGATTGCAATCAGCTCCAATCTATATATTTTCCATGATTCCTGTCTTGACTAAGATATCAATGAGAATTGTCTTTGAAATATTTCCCATGTTTCCTTCCGAATCCAAAGTTTGGATAGTTGTGTAACTTGAGGTAACAAGATCAGGTGGTTCAAAGGAAAATATTTGTATAGGGGTAACGTCTGAATTAGATATCGAAACACGATGGTGAGAGTTTTCCCAAGGTCGCTCCTCTAAACACATGATCTCTCGAATAACTTCGTCCAAAGGTAGGACTTGAGTGAGGAGATCATTAGAGGGAGTCGTTGTGGGATAGGAGATGGTATTGTTGGTCATTACCAGACTGATAGGATAATCTGATGTAGATTGAATGGCTTGATACACCAATTCAACTGGTGACAATAACATTTGTTCTCCATAAGATTCAATGTCTTAAGGGGTCGGGAGGATTTAGGGATCGGTTGGGCGTGAGTAATAGTGGAGACCATAGAAACCATTTGTGGAACCTTATACAGTGGGAGAGGAAAGCAACCCATTAGGGAAGAACCCTTCAAAAGACCGGGACCAATACTAACATAAGAGTCAGGAATGCCATGCACTAAAGCTACAATGATGCTAGGAAACGAGGAGTAATATAGGGTGCAGAAGGACAACTGGTCCAGTGTGACTATTCTCCCATATAATGGAAATAGGATGAGGCAGAAAACCAAAGACACGATGGTAGTCATGGCATAAGTCCAACTGCAACCCAAAAGAAGATTATAGTTGAGTTTTCAATCTACAACTTGAATGTCCACCATTATCGTTTTCCAACTCAGAGTGATGGGGTAGTCGACAAGGCAACCTTTTGGAATGAACGTATGGCCATTGAATGCTTTGATGGAATTTGATGGTGGAGAGAGTATTGGAGAACCCAAGGTAAGCTAACATGAAGTAGACATGATGCAGGTCGAAGTGCCTTCGTAAATGACAGTTTTATGTACACCTTAGCCTTTCGAAACAAATTTCACTGAAATGAAATTTGGTGGTAAAGGCGGGGTTTAAATTTCTCCATGTTGAATATTACTAGCGTGGAATCATGAGGGTAAACCACACCAATAGCCAAAACCAAAGCTTTCTGTTGTGCTAGAAAAGTTTGCAATACTTCAAGTGCAGGCATAACTGACAGTGCTTGCGTCAAGTCTTCTACAATACTGTAGTTCTGGGCATCACGTACATATGTATTACGTGTTGTGTGACGAAGTGCTCCTTTTGGGGGGTGAATTACAATATTAGTAATAGGCCTTTTGATATGAAGATCATTGGGCGGTGGTGGGTTTGAACTTGAGGCATCATCCTGAGCATTAGTGGTTGGATCTCCATAAGTTTTGGCTCACGTTTGAAGATAAACTATTTCAAAGGTGTAAACAGTCGACGATCCTTCACCAGAAGAAGAATGATTTGAACTGTCATTTCCCGCTTGCAGGGGTTGAAGCGAATTCATAATAAGATGTTGTTATTGTTGAGTAGGGAAAGGATTGTGTAGGACCGCGAGGGTCTGGCCAATGTCCTTTTGAGCAAGAAGATCTATGCATTCTTGGAGATGCGTAAATCAATGTGTCATATGGTCTTCCACATAGATTTTGCAAGGAAACTTGACAGTGTTTTCCTTTCCACTATCAGGTGGTATAGCTGTTTTCTACTTTGGGTTGGATTGCTTGGCTGGATGTTCTTTAGAAGGTGTTGAGAGTGAGTTCCCCCAAGAGAAGTTTTGGGGCTAAAATCCCATGTTTTGGGAATTTTTTATAATAAATTTGTAAAGTCTCCACGTTTTGTGGTCGCGGAGCATGAAGGTGTTAAGAGTCATAAAGGGTTGTCCACCCTTATTTTGTAAAGTGTCAAGTTGGCTGTAAATATCTACCCATGGTCCGTGGACCATGGGATTGTATAAAAAGGAGCTAAGTAAGTAAGCTCTAAGTAGTTAGAAGTGGAAAATTGAAGAGAAGAATTAGTAGTGAAGTAGAATGGAAGAGTTCTAAGCATTCTCGGGTCTTAGCATAGGTAGAGGCTCTACAGCTAAGTGTGCAAAGGCCTAGGATAGAAGTCCACAATTGAGTGCATAGACGCCTACAACTGTGTGTGCAGGGTGGATAGAGTATGTTTTAAACTGGAGATATCAATAAAGAGAAGTATTTTGCAATTACTATGTATTTAGTCTTTGTTAATGCATATGATTATATTGCATTACAATAGGTATGTTTATTTGATGTGTAGATGTATGTGATTATATTTGTTAATTGAACACAAGTAAGAATATCAGTTTACGTGACAATGACTTTAATTGATTGGTAGAATAGGTAGAATACTTAAGATAACTTGGGAACCTATACAATACATCGTCCTAGGAGTGTGAAAGTACCTGAACTGCTGGTTAGGGTTACATAAAGATCAATCATACACCTTCATAGAGGTACTGAAGGTTGAGATAGAGGGTAGATCAATAAGCCCTAAGGCTTAGCGACCTTCGTGAGGGCAGTGATCTAAGTCTGAGTGTGACAAAGGACCCTTCCAAGAACTTTTACTTTCGTGACGTGTTAAATTTCATTTTTAGAAGAACATAAATGAATACATCTGCACGCTATAAAGAAGAGGAACATGAAAATCATCAACACATGAAAACATAAGCCATTGATAATGGAGTTCATCCAGGAGGGACTACATCTCCGGGCCCTATTGTCAAGATGGTGTCGGACGCTGCATTAAGTGCTGTCAATAGTGATGATGTACATAAGAGGTGATGTCGATATCATACAAGGAAAATTCTCTCATGCAAGAGTGGGTCCAAAAGATGTTCCGCTACCAGAAATCTTAGTCAAAAAGGACTCCTATTAGTATGACACAAACTCATGCATGGTGATCATCCCTCCAACATGGCATAAAAGGGATCTCAATGCAAACATACATGGCAAGACACGAGTATCCCATCAACATAATGAAAAATGGATCTCAAATAAAACACGACGAATGATGACAAGAAGTACATCCCACAAATGATTCCGCATCACATCAAGTAGGAATCATGAAAACAAGTAAGAAACAAGATCCCACATCAAACATGAAATAGGGATCTATGCAACACAATACATAGAAAAAGAAGTACATGAACACACTGCATATACCTCACATCTAGGGGCCATTTGAAGAAAAGGATGTCAAACTGCTGAAGCTGGTCATACCATCAATCTCGTGATGTAAAATCTCATGGAATGACTGCTCGCACATGAATGCTAACACTTGCACTCTACTTAGAAAAGTGGCCAAAAAATGAAATGAGAAAATGGAAAATATGAGCACACCATTAGATTCATGGCGTTGAATAGTGTAAAATCCACTATCAAATTTCTGAAATCTAAGAAAGTGGAAAACTAGGGCTCAAGGAATCTTTTAGATTCCCCTAGATTCCTAAAAGATTCCCTCCTCTAGATCCTCTACAAATCTACTGATCAGATTAGGAAACTGATTGCGCCATCGGGTTTGTGTCACTGAGAGGTGTAATATCAACATAAAGTTTGTCCAATTCGGACATTGCAATAATTTTACCCTCCTGGAAATTCTGCTCAATCATGGTTCCACTTGCAATAAATTAATTAAGGAAATATGACGTCTCGATTTCTATTCCCTCTCCTTGTTCCTCCATGCTTCTTGGGTGAACCATGAAAATAAAGGTTTATATAATTTCTATGGTGGATTAACCAATGAGTTGATTGTTTCACGTTGGTAAGATTAGCAGTTTGTTGAGGAGGGGTCGGGTGGTCAAACCTCGCCCCTCCCTTTTTAATACGTTATGGTTTTAATGTTTTAAATAAAAATGTTTTTTGGGGTTGGGTCTGCATTGGGTGGATTGCCCAATCACTCTCGCACCTCCATGCTTAACAGGTGTATTATGTGGTTGAGGTACTGTGAGTTATGGAGGAGGTGACATGGGGTTGCCGCACGGTGGCGAGCCAGCCCATGTGGTTGGCGTGGGCTCGATACCCACCAGCCTCCCATTAATACGGCATGCGGTATAAGGTTGGGGGGGTGTGGGCTGGGTCCACTGGAGGTGGCTCGTGCCCACCCCATTATTAGTTTCAATGTTAACATAGAGGAGAAGGGTGTGGCAGGGTCATGGCTGCCAACCCAACATTTGAGATTTGAACGGTGTGTTGTGATTAGGCTAGCGGGGGTCATGGCCTGTCAGCCTTTAGATAATTTATTTTTGTTATAGAGTTTTGGGGGTGGTGGCCCACCACCATATTATATATATTTATTGTTTTTATTAGAAATATGGGTGGTTTTCCAAATCTTTAGAAAATAAGGGATATTGGGCAAATTAATGAGGCCACAATTTCAACCGATTTCAGGAGCTAGGTTTCATGCCCCAGGGTCGGTCAAATTGTAGGACACTTAAACCTAGCCCACAACCCAAATTTTACCAAAACTTTGATTGGCTCGTTCTCACTTAGACAAGCTTGGATTGACAAACCATTCACATCGCCGCAATTAGGACGATGAGATATATGCTTTGGTCCTGATTCGAAAGCATTATGATCACTTTGATTTTCGAGCTTCCATAAGCCCTCTTTGTCCTGTGTGTGTCTCTAGAGCCACCTGGATCAATCCTCCCCACTGAGGTTTGTCCTCCAAAAGCACGAAAAATAATCTGCAACTTCTTTGTACCTTGTCTGCATCACAAGCATCTTAAAAGGTCTCTCCTCCATCTCCTTCACCTTTGTTCTTCGGAGCCTTAAGCAATGAGATGACACCTGAAACCTCTGCAACCTATAGTACATTGTTGTTGCAAATTAAATATTTTCATGACCAACTAATGACCCAAGCATCCCATACTTGCCACGAGTTTATAAAACATACTCGATGGTCAAGTTTACATCGAAATGGACACAATACCCCAGCTATGAAAACAAGGCCAACATATCATTGTTGCTCCAACAAGTGATGGAAAACACATTATCACTGCAACACATGATTTACAACAATAAGGCCAGACACCATTTTGTTTTGACAAGTGATGGAAACATGATATCACTTTCACAGCTTATCATGCAGCTCAAAATAAAACCAGACATCATTGTTGCTGAACAAGTGATGGAAAACACATCATCAATTTTACATTTTAAAATGCAACAAATGATTTACAAAAGCACGACCATGACAAGCTAACATATCCAGAAACCATTTTTCACTTATCAACATGAATGGGTCACCCTCCTGTGGTGGTTTTACTTGTCGAACAATTTATTCACCTGGTTCATGCACCAACACTTTGTATTTAAGGCACTGGTCTGGATGGAGCCTCCAACAAGTGGCTCTTGGATGGCCACTTCTATCACAATGATTTCAATAGGTTTTCTTCCTCTAGATCTGCCTAACATGTTTCTTTACTTGTTGTTGAGAGGGTCTTTCACGCCTCATCATTTTTGTGTGCTGCCATTCTTTTCCAACACTTAGAAAATGTATGGTTATGTAATCCACAAAAGGTACATGTTTTTTGATGCCATGTTTTACTTACATCATTAAAAACATGATTATAATTGAAATGAACATTTGAATATTGAGAGTGGTTATACCTTTCCTTGCTGTCTCTGGTGTAAGTATGGCGATGAGAGCTTGCCTCAGCTCTTTCCCTGCGATGGGCACTACCATGGGATGATGGGGATGTGTTCCCATCATTCTCTTTCCTCGACGATTTTGACAATGTCTTGGAAGCATATGACACCTTAGAGCATTCTCCTTAGGTTTATCTCAAGCCTGTAAATTGAGGTCTCTAATGGTTGAGTTATGCCTTGGTTATTAACACCAAGTTCTTTTTCCTCTTCGTGCCTCGTCTTGGAAAGGAGCCTCATGTTTGTCCCTGTAATTGGTATCTCCAAATCTCCAACAGAAATCATACTACGTGAAGATGAAATTGGAAGGAAATCAACATCTTTTACCCTCTGTTTTGATTTGGAAAGAACTGATGAGGGCTTCTCATCATTTGTTGTTGTGATTCACTAACTATCTTGGTGCATTCCCCAACTTCCTTTCTGACATACCTAAGTCATGTATGATGGGGTAATTCTTCTACTTTGATGGGGTTGATAATTCCTTGGCCATTAATGCCCAAGCCTTTTCCTTCATACCGCATTACCTTCAACAGTTTGGAGCCAATTCCTGTGGTATGATTTTTAAAAATAATGAAATCATCATCAGGAAACAAACTTGAAGATGGAGAACTACTTTTTACCTCACATGGGTCATGCTGTAGCTTTTCCAAGGCCTCATCCTTTGCTTGTAGTTGTCGTAGCAAACTATGTTTCTCCTCTTTCTCTTGATGTAGAAGAATCTTCAATTCAATGTTATTTGTTTGAATACTTTGGTTATTGTGCTTCAATTCTTCCAGGGCCTCTTCCATGGCTTGCAACTGAAGCTGCAATCGCTCCTTTTACTCTGTCTCTTTCTGTAGAGTTTCATACATTATTTCCACCCATTTGGAAATTTTGAGCATGGTCTCGTACATCTCTTTTTCATCCTGTGTCACTGCATGTTCCATTTTTCATGCTTAAAATTCACATCCACACAAAGACCGCTCTGATGCCACTTGATCCAAGTCCGGGTGTGACAAAGGACCCTTCCAAGACCTTTTAATTTCATGATGTGTTAAATTGAATTTTTAAAAGAAAATAAATGAATACATCTGCATGCTATAAAGAAGAGGAACATGATAATCATGTACACATGAAAACATAAGTCGTTGATAATGGAGTTTGTCCACGAGGGACTATATCTTCGAGTCCCGGTGTCAAGATGGTGTAGGCTGCTGCATTAAGTCTTATCAATAGTGATGTTGTACATAAAATGTGATGTTTCTTTCATACAAGGAAATTCCCTCACGTAGGAGTGGCTCCAAGAGATGTTCTGCTACAGGAACTCTTAGTAAAAAAGGACTCCTATCAGTATCACACAAACTCATGCATGATGATCATCTCGCCAACATGACATAAAAGGGATCTCAATGCAAACATACATGGTGACAAATAAGTATCCCATCAACATAATGACAAAGGGATCTCAAATAAAACATGATGAATCATGACAACAAATACATCCCACAAATGATTCCGCATCACATCAAGTAGGAATCATGAAAACAAGTGAGAAGCAAGATCCCACATCAAACATCAAACAAGGATTTGTGTAGCACAGTACATAGCAAAAGAACTACATGAACACACTACATATACCTCACACCTAGGGGCCATCTAAGGAAAAGGATGTCAAACTGCTGAAGCTGGTCATACCATCAATCTTGCGGCATCAAGTCTCATGGAATGACTTCTCACACATGAATGCTGACACCTGCACTCCACTTAGAGAAATGGCTGAAAAATGAAATGAGAAAACGGAAAATTTAAGTGAACCATTAGATTTGTGGCATCGAATAGTGTAAAATCGACTGTCAAATTTCCGAATTCTGAGAAAGTGAAAATCTGGGGCTCAAGGAATCTTTTAGATTCCCCTTAGATTCCTCAAAGATTCGCTCCTCCGGATTCTACACAAATATGTTGCTTAGATCAAGAAACTGACTATGCCATTGAGTTCATGCTGCCGAGAGGTGTAAGATTGACATAAAGTTTGTCCAATTCGGACACTGCAAACATTTCACCCTCCTAGAAATTATGCTCAATCATGGTTCCACCTGTAATAAATTAATTAAGAAAATATGATGTCTCGATTTCCATGCCCACTCCTGGTTCCTCCATGCTGCCTGGGCGCACTGTGTAAATGAAGTTTTATATAATTTCTGTGGCAGATTAACCAATGAGTTGGTTGTGGCACGTTGGTAAGATTAGCAGTTTGTTGACGATGGGGCGGGTGGTCAAATCCCGTCCCTCCCTTTTTTAATATGTTATAGTTTTAATGTTTTAAACCGAAATAATTTTTGGGGTTAGGTTCGAATTTGGTGGCCTGCCCCATCACACTCCCGCACCTCCATGCTTAATAGGTGTATTAAGTGGTTAATGTATCGTGAGCTATGGAGGAGGTGACATGGGGTCGCCGCAAGTTGGCAAGCTAGCCCACATGGCTAGCGCGGGCTCGATACCCACCAGCCTCCCATTGATACGGCGTATGGTATAAGGTTTGAGGGGGGGTGTGGGCTAGGTCCACCGAAGGTGGCCCATGCCCACCCCATTATTAGTTTCAATGTTAACACATAGGAGAAGGGTGTGGTGGGGTCATGGCCACCAACCCAACATTTGAGATTTGAACAGTGTCTTGCGGTTAGGCTAATGGGGGTCATGGCCCATTGGCCTTTAAATAATTTATTTTTGTTACAGAGTTTTGGGGCTGGCGGGGGTGGTGGCCT